>JALKBU010000053.1:0-106679 GCA_023091735.1 Trichomonas tenax
GCATCTCTGCTAGATCACCAGGTCATCCTTCACTATGAGGCCACAACTACTCATAATGAAGTCTTCTTTGGCTTCCAACATTGAGTTCAATCCATTTCAACCTATTGACACTTTTCCATTTTTCCCGAGCAAAAACGTCACTTTCCTTTATATTTGACATTCTGACTCTATATGTCAAACATAATTTACATGTCAGAAAAGCACGTTGTTCTATTTTGTCCCAGTCCCAGTAAAATCTTGACTTGATTCATAAACTTCGAAAACTAGAACATCATTCAATAGTACACAAGACATAGTTTGTTTTCTTCTTTTTATGCTTTATCTAATAATGAAATCATGTCCTTAGTTTTTCATTTTTGATCAATTGTCATTTCAACGCATCAAAAGTTCTTCAAAATCATTTCCATGTTTGCATCTATTTAAAAGCAACAAAGGGTGAAGCAGGTAGACAGCGTGAATAGAAGCTAAATATTAAGATGAATCTTTATCAAATAAACAATAAAATTAATCAGAATCGGAGTCAGAGAAACTAATCGCTTTGCCACGCATGAACACGCATACGAGGTGATTATTTGATATATGCTCCCAGACGTCGTTATCATCTTTCATGTCTACATCGCATTCTGTGCAACGGCACTCAAAGAAATCGCCTTTTCTTTCAAAGATTCGAGCGATAACAAGTTCCTCTGTTGAATTCTCGATACAAAACTTCCTGAGGATGTCATTGAATTGACCGGGAATCTTTGCAACCAACAAAGGAAAATCTCGAGGAATGTCTTTCTTGTTGAGAACATAAAGATTCGTGTGTTTGTGGAACAAGTGGACGAACAACTCTGCTGGAGAATCAAATCCAATGCAGCAGTCCCAACACGAAAGAATTCCGCTATTCATTGTTCCAAACTGGAAAACATTGGCGCAAATAACACCGAGATCAATCACTTCTTTAGAATTCGTGAATTCTGGTGAATATGTTGACGGAATGTGTTTCCACATTGATCCAAGAACAGTGCCATGATTATCCCAAATATAGTCCTTCATTGCTACGATGCTGTCGAATTGAATATCATCGAATTTTCGTTCTTCTTCATTGACTCTTTTTTCGAGTTTGAAATAGTTGAAAACAATATCTTTCAATGGCTCATTTGGCATTGTTTTGAGCATCTTATAGTGTTCAAGGCGTGCGTGTGTAAATGTATTATGCATTGATGTTGTTACTTTTCCGCAGTTTTTACATCTCCATCTTCCTTCTTCAAATTCCTCGGAATACAAAATTCCGAGTTGAATTTCGTGTGTGACTCTTGTCAAGAAAGACGGTATTTGAAGTGGAAAGTACAAAACAGGAGCGACTTCTCCATGTTTTGACCATAGATGTTCCTTCACTTCATTCTTATCATTAAATTGCAAATTACACATTTTGCATTCTTTCTCTGTCGCTTCTCCTTTAGCAATATAGAATTCATACATTGTTTCTTTAGGTCCAAATAAATCTCTTTCTTTGTAAATAGGTTCATCTCTAAATATTCCTTGAAATAGTTCCTCACCTCTATAAGCGACATCAGTATTGAAAACAGGATGATAACTTCTTGGTGTTGGCATTTTCCTGATTTTATTTGTCCTGCATCTTGTCTTTTTAGTTGTTCTTGGCTTTTTCTGTATTGTTGTCTGTTTGTATTGAGACTTCAAAACTTCCAAACACTTAAATAATCCATAAGCATCAAATGCAGCATACAAAACTTGCTTCACAGTCAAAGGACGCTGTGTCCAATCACTGATTGAGACTCTTTTATCTTTAAACTGTGCTGCGGGCTTTCCTATCAACTGCTCAATCATTGACTCGAAGTGTATAGGGAGAGAATAAGGGAGTAAATAATATTTCTCAACATCAATGATGTCAAATGTATCATCAAACATTTTGTGTAATTTCTTTTTATCTGTGGAAATTCCTTTTGCATAAAATGAATGGCTCTGCATAAAATCATATATATCATCTGTTCCATTTTCAAATGCATTAGGAACAATCAAAACTCCTTGAGAAGTGCAAAATTGAAATAATGATATTGTATTGCTTTGTCCTTTGGCATCTGGCTTCCACTCGAAATCAACAGAGATGTCAGAGTCCTCTAATATATTGTTAAATGCCGTTTTCAAAGATGGTGAATCTGATGAAATCAGTGTAACGCTAACAGGTGTGTTTGGATAGAATTCGACAGTCTTCATTTCACCCTCATTCCAAAAGGACCCCGATAAGTCGTCTAAAGAAGGGTGATTATCGTCGAAAACAATCACATCAGACATTTTTAAAATTTTTAATTGCGTTATTTTAAGGGTCTTGAAAAATAAAACAGGGGTATCATGACTAGACTTTTGTTTTCAAAACATTGAAAAATCAATTATTAAAGGACTTTTATTAATGACTGAAGTGTATAATTTCATTCTTTACAATCAAATTAAGGTTTAAGATCATTTGTCATTTTTTTATGTGTAGATCGAATATCGAGATCAGGATCGAGAATTAAGATATGTGAGAACATATCAATCGAATGTTGTCATCAAGACTACAATTGAGAGAATATATGGTAAGAAGGATGATTATTGCTTTTTCCCTGTTATTCAAACAATCGAAACATTTTCTTTCGAAGCAAATCCAAAACTTTCTATTGTTCTAAATTGAAAACAGCAGACTTCTCTAACTGCAGCATGTTACGAATCATTGGCTCATATTGGATATTGCAGTTCTTTGACACAATTAATTCTTCCAGAATGATTCACTACACTTGAAAGTTACTCTGTCTCATATACTCACTTATATTCGATTCACTTTCCATCAACAATAACATCGATCAAATCATATGCATTTGAAAGATGTTTTTGGCTTTCCTCAGTGACATTTGCATCACATTGTGTTTTACGTCAATTAAATTATGCTCAATTCCGATCTTCCTTAATCAGTTTCAACATTTGATGGATCTCCATTCCAACATTGTTCAAAACTTTCTTACATTGACTCTAACAATCAATTTTATGCTTGCGATGATCACATTGCAGTATTATCGAAAGATCGAACAGTTTTATCATATGTCGCTGTTGCAACAACAGGCGAATACACAGTTCCATCAACTGTTAAAACAATCGACAATGGGTGCTTTGGCGATTCAATGCTTTCTAAAGTAACAATTCCAGATTCGGTGATCTATTTTATGAGTTGTGTTTTTTATACCAGTCAAATCGTATCAATTATTGTTGGTGCTAATGTCATTAGCATCGGTGCATCTGCATTTATGAGGCTTTTTGGCCTTAAGTATATCGAATTACCTCAAACAATTACATCTATATCTCCACAATTATTAAGTGCAACAGGAATTTATAACATAACAATTCCTGATAATGTGGTTTCGATTCAAACGATAGCTTTTTCCAAATGTCCAAATCTTGTCAATGTTCTCTTCCTTCAAATTTGGTAAATCTCGGTGGAGGAATATTGATGGATCTCCCAATACAATATTAATCTTTCCACCCGAATCAAATTACTATATGTCAACTAATATATTAATTTTAGATAAATCGAATTTAGTTATTTCCTTATTCATTAGCGAGTATACATCAAAACTCACAATTCCGTCTTCTGTACGCACAATAAGATCATTTTCATTCAGAAACAACAAGAATTTAGTTTCAATAAAATGTGATGAAGTTTCAGATCTCCGCATTATTGAAGAATATGCTTTTGATGGATGCTCAAGTCTCACAAATTTCTTTGATATTCCTATGCTCAGAAGTATAGGAAATTATGCATTTCAGAAAACAAATTTAAGTTCATCAATTTCATTCTGTTATGATATAGAATTTATAGAATGTATGCATTCTATAAGTGCAATAATTTGAAATCGATAAGTTTCAGTTCGAAAGCAGGTACATTGGTAATTAAAGAATATGCATTTTCTGATTGTGCATCCCTTTCATCTATTGATTTCGACACTAGTTCTAAAATATTTGTTGGCGAATATGTATTTTATAGCTCAATAAGTCTCACACAAATCGTGTTGCCATCGAGCATTCAATCTGTTGGTTCATTCTGTTTCGCGAATTCAAGTCTTCGTTCTGTAGAATTTGAGTCTCACGAGATCGAGTGTGAAAATCTTTCGACAGGAATGCTCATAGATTGTTATCATCTATCTGATATCGAACTTCCGAGAAACATTCGCAATCTAGGACTTCAATCATTCATGAACACGAACATCAGCTTCGTCAATGTTCCAGACTCTGTCTTAGAGTTGGGTCGTCAGTGCTTCAAAGGTTGCCGCTCAATGAAGTATGTCAACTTCACAGATAACACAGAGCTTAAGATCGTCAACTACGTTGTCTTCGATCAATGTTCAGAATTTTCATACATCAACGGGTTCCATGCATCTAACTTCTTCAGTGAACTCGGCGCTATGTATGATGCGAGGAAAACATCACTCATCATATATCCGCCTGCATCTCCTTCTCACTACTTCGCTCTCGCAAAGTCGATTGAGTCTATTGCAGAGACAGCGTTCATTGGATGCATATATCTCCAATCTGTCCTCATCCCGGACGGGAGACTGAAGAGCATCGGAATGAACGCATTCGAGAACTGCATCAGTTTGTCACATAGCAACATTCCACGCTCAATCGAACGCATTGGCGAACACGCATTCATTGGCTGTCCCAATCTTAAGTGCGGTAGTGTTTTGACAGACAACGACGATCCAACATTCCGTTCACTTCTCATTTCTAGTGGACTTCGCAAAACATCACTCGAACCTTGTTTCTGTGCAACACTTTTCATTCGCAACATCATTGCTATGAACAAGGTATTAATGAAATTTGCAGTATGTATTGAAACTTGAAAGAAAATATATTTCATTGAAAATTACCAAAAGGTGTTAAATTTGAGTCTCTCAAATTGATTTCAAAAAATTGTCAATGTTCTCATTCACTCATTTTATTTTAAATATTGAAGGTTATATCAATTTCTGTTATTTTTATTAGCGTGACATTACTTATATCAATGCCATCAGCAAAGTCTTAATGGACTATTCATTTTTCATTGATACTTGAAACATAAATCCCAATTATTATCATGAAAATACTTTACATATTCAGTTGATTCTTTTGTTAGTAAAATTTACTTGATTATCATTGCTACTTCGAATCATTCAATCTTATCTGACCACTTCTAAGATGAAAGCACATATGCATATCGCTATTGATATGAAATCCACTGATGCTATACAGTTTTTTTGTCGAATATGAGATTGAAAATCATCATTGATACACAAATTCAATCTCGCCAATTTGATCAATTCTATGATACAAAACAGATCAATCTATTACTATTGAGATGAAGTTACTCAATGCTATATCGAACATGACTCAAATATCAACGCGATAATCATCAATAAATCTCAAATGATAATCATTGATGAATTAAATAAATCAATATCATTTAACCATCATCGCTGTGAAATAAAGCATCTATGTATTGCTATTGAGATCATGTTCGTCGATGATTCTCAATGCCATATCGAACATATGGCTCAGTTATAAACTCGAAAGTCATCAATGAATCTCAAATGATCTTTATTGATAGTTATAATAAATTAACCACATTTAATCATCATCGCTGTGATATAAAGCTTCTATACATTGCTAATGAGATAAAGTTTATTGAGATCATTCAGTGTTTGTGTATAATTTTGTTGATGCTTTCTCTGCTGTTTATCCAATGTTGGTCGTGGACGCCTGTTTTTCATCAGGCCTTCGCTTCGAGGTACTGCGACATCCACTTCCAGAATATCACGAAGGAGCAGAGAGAAAGCTTCCTTCTCGGTGCGATGTACGCTGATGGAATTCAAAAGTCCGAAACTCATTACGTAAAGCCCGCAATAAACAACATCAACAGAATCGAGGACAAAAGCAGCAACCTTTATTGGTTCTTTTTAGGCATCTACAATCACTTATCGGTAGATACGTTTGCTCATGCAGGAAAAAATAAGTCTTTTCTCGTTGCAAAGGGCATAAAACACCATTTAACTGAGTTGGCGATATGTTCATGGGCAAGAAGAAACTTCAAAGTCAGTTATTTGAGACTTTCGAATGAATTAAGAACACAAATACTTGAAAGTGGGGTTAAATTTCGCAAAATGTTTAATTACGAATATCGAATCTGTTTCATTTTGTCGTATTTTCCAATCCATTGGTTAATTCCAATATTAGAAAAATCAAATTGTGCTTATTCAGGTACAAAAACTTACCACAAGAGTTTAAATACGTTCAACAGTTACTTGGACATGATGATGGTGGGAACAGAAGAAATTATGTCACATTATAATGATTCTTTGTTTACTGAGAAACTGATCAAGAGAATCACTAAATCTTACCTAAGGAACTTCGAATGTCCCGCTCACGAAGAGAAAGACGACATTATTTCATCATATTTTGGAACTTTGTTATAACATTCATTATTTGTTTAATTAAACATGAAATACACTTTAAATACACTAACTCAGCACATGTATAAACTAATTATAAATATACACAGTTTTTAATCTAATTTTGTTTAACAAAATATTGTTGATTGCTTAACTCGATCAATATTCAAGATTCAATAATATAAACTCGTTAAAGATAAGCTACTTCTCATGGGCTATAATACATAAAGTGAAATAATGGAATAATACTGTGTTGATAATGAGATAAAGAATCTTTTTATCATCGAGCAATTTTCGCTTTTTAAATCGTCTTTTCGGATGAAAATTAGAGTGAAACCACATGTTTTGACTTATAAAATCCAATATAGTAAAGCAACAGAATATGGCTATTTGGTTAAAATCAAAAATCATGTGAAATATGTGAATATATCAGAAATATTTTGATGGTATGCAATAATATCAAAATCTCTATTTAATTACAAACAATTACAAACAAATTAGACGGTTTTCTTAGGATACCGCGATGAACACAAATTATTAGAACGAACAGAACGATTTATGTTCATCGAGCGTGGATATTGAAGTTTCACGGGCTTTCTCCCTGTGGTTGCGATGGGTATCTTAATTAATGTCGCGACAGCGCGTGTCTTCACGTTTTTATATCTTCGATTTGAAAATAATTTAAGAGTTTGTGGTATATTAAACTGCGGCTGCGTATTAAATTCAGAGGCAGCAATGAGGCTTAAGTTATCAAGCGATTCTTCATGGAAAAGATAAAATTGAGATCTTTGCTCAGATATAAAATTTGAGTGGTCCATTTTGTAAAGCCATCTCGAATTCAGGCAGTCCTCTATGATCCACCTATTCTCAGGCTCTATCTGCAACAATCCCAATATAACTTCTTTAATTTCAGGTAACACAGTGAGTGGAATCGTGAAATCACCATTTCTGATCATCTGAAAAAGTTCCTGTTTGTCTGCACGTTTCCATGGCAGCGTTCCTGTAACCATACTATATAAAACAGCACCGAGACTCCACATGTCTGATATGAACGGATTGTACTCCCTCCCTGAAATGCACTCAGGAGATACATAGTATTTCGTGCCGCAGGTTGAGTTAGTAAGCTCATTTTCCTCGAAATAATCGGAGACACCGAAGTCTCCGATTTTGACGTTTTTATTCTCATCCATGAATATGTTCTCCGGTTTTATGTCCAAATGCGCGATTTTCATGCTATGAATATGTGATAATCCGAGTAATATCTGGAAAAAGATCTGTTGTGCTTGGTCATTCGTTGTGTCGTGGCCTTTTACAAGCATGTTGAAGAGTGTTCCTCCATTACAGTACTCCATAATCATGAAATATGCAGTTTCATCCTCAAAAATATCATATAACTGGATGATGAATGGGCTGTTGATGTACCTCATGATCCGTACTTCAGTCTCGAAGTCGTATTTCAGAATAACTTTTCCATCTTTAAGTTTATATATAACTTTGCAAGCACAAACAGCCACGTTATCATTGCTCACAACCTTATATACATCAGAGAACTCACTGGAACCGATGTGTTCAATGAATTTATACCCCTGGTAATCCAGCGGCAGCGAAATCGTAAAGAAGTGGGGCGCAGACAAAAGTAACGTTTTGGAAGAAAATTTTAGAAAATATATAATCTACATACATAGTAATGGTATATAAAGGGATAGAAGATTTTCTGACAAGGGTAATTTTTATAACGTATTTCACTTCACTTTTGATGCGTTACCTCACCTTGTAGTATGGGTATGTATTGTGTCCTATGTGGATTCGATTGGACTTAAAATTGATTGAATTTTCTTAATTTTTGCAAATTTTCAATTCTCACTATTTCCTTCTAAACCTAGATTTCATGTGATATTTATGATTTTCGACTAAAATTGTTTGTCATCGATGATTTAAAATTCAGAAATCATGCTTTTTCAGGCCGAAAAGGATTTTTTAAACAAATTTTGATATTTTTAATTTTTCTCTAATATATATTTTATTCAATGACTTCTCCTAGGGATGAAGGCAGCAGAATCTGTTTACTCAGCAAATAAGTTATGGGAGCTCTAAGCTATTCATGGTTTAAATTATTCGCTCATAGCCCTATGTTTATATTTTGTGGATTCGAAAATATCTCCAAAGACTATCTTTAACTACAGGGAATTCCTTTTATTCACAAATGG
The DNA here is from genome assembly GCA_023091735.1 of Trichomonas tenax. NCBI lineage: Eukaryota > Parabasalia > Trichomonadida > Trichomonadidae > Trichomonas > Trichomonas tenax. Next base: position 8,663 of record JALKBU010000053.1, read on the forward strand.
TTATCAAATAAAAGCAGTAAATCAGTATAATTACAATAATATATAATTATATATATAATGTTATATTAGCAGCATCATAAATTAATTGATTATAGTCATAATTTTTGAGTTTATACATTATAGTTATGAATTTCAATTCATGTTCTTCACCACAAGTATTAAAATCGTGTCTATCCCAAAATCGCGGATAGCTCCATTAAATCATTCAAGGGTCACTTTTCGTGGTAAAGCTCTCAATTTTTCATGTATCATAGACTTGTTATTTTCAAGATCCCTCTCGGATATAGCATCAGCAGGACCTATACAGTATACCATATCATTATGGCTTTCTGATTTAAAACTTTTCTGCGCCCCCACTTCTAATCATAAAAAAATAAAAATTAATCTCAAATTGGACAATTTCTGTTCTTTGGACTAAAAAGCAATTGCTAATGATAAAATTTTTGATCAATTTTACACTTTTCTGTTAGTTTTGAGCATAAAACAATCAAATCGATTTTTATGTCATATACATCTTTTTTAACAGATTTTCAACTTATATAAAAGGTTTTGAAACCGAAAAGTCAAACTTTTTAAAATTTGGAAAATTGTTGTTATGGGAAATGACTACTTATCACTTTACCAAATAACTGGATAAATCGATGCTTTTCTTGTGTTAAGCTTATAACTTCCAAATTCCTTAAATGAAGAACATTGAAAAATATCGACGGTCAAAAATATCGTAATCCGCCAATCAGAGTTTCATATTTCGCACGCTCAGGTCCAGGAGAAGCCAAGTATAGGTCTAATTCAAGAAAATACTGGCGTGTCGGAGATTTCGCTAAAATCAGTTATACACTTTATTAATATGGAAAGGCTCAAAAACCACCATCTGATCGTTGAATGTGATAATGTCTGTGGAGTATAAAGACGAATAGACCTTTCGGGATGATTGAACAAATTTAGCGTTCCGATTATTACCACTAAACACGATGCCACTGTTATTATCTCGATGTGGAGAGTCCGTTTTCGGCGATATTTAGAAGAAATAATACATTCCAAACACAGGCATTTTTTTTGAGGGAAATATCCTCGATTATCGTTCTAACTCCGCTTGATATCGGATTCTTTTTTCGAATAACGCATGATGAGCATCATTGTTATTATTTCCTGCATCCTCAGAAAATAATAAATGGAGTAAAATACAGAATAAATACGTCATTTTGGATATGAGTTATCACGTTTTGTCGCGTTTCCAGGCGCGGCTTATAACAATCAATTTTTGAATGACTAACAAAAATTTCAAAACGACGTAAATTCACAAGCGATCGTTGATTGGGGATCTAGTGATGAATCGGAGACATTGTTTTACGACATTTTTCGTGCATAATTTTCTGAACTTTGTTGACATAACACAGCTCATCGAAGTGTGGATGGATATTACAAAATAATTAATTTCAAAATAAAATCTTTATATTTTCATAGGATCAATCAAAAGCAAATCTTTAAAATCATTGATCCTATTTCGCCTTTGGGATGAATTTGCTAAATCTTGTTTCGAACTAATAACAAGTTTTTACCTGTGACACTCCGGAAAAAAATATCGTGATAGGTCGAAATAAGAGGCACGCCGGATTTTCCTATCGTCGCAAAATGTCAGGATTTTATTACGGTAGAGAACCTTAAACAAAAAATAATCAACATTATCGGAAAAAGTTTGTGTTATGATTTGATGAATGCAACCACCTTATAGCCATACTAATAGAGCACAACATATTTGAATATGAGTATCAATTGTATATTTTAATTATGATTATTGAATAATATCTAGCTAGAATCTTGTGATTTGAATATATAAATAGGTGATAAGCTAGATTACAAATGTAGCTATTGTTATTCACTGTGTTCTTCTTTAATAAATCAAATCGAGTTTAATGAGAATTATCAAATGATTGCGAAGAAGATATATTGAGATCCTGAATAGTTTATAATTGTGTACATCATATTTATAAACATAATCAAAAGAGATAAATGATGCTTTTACATTGAAGACATGTCACTTTTAATCATAGCACATCATGACATGCAATGTCTATTTGTATAAAATATTTTCATAGTATTATCATCCAACAGATGTGAATATTGAAATGTTAACTTAAACATTATTAGCAACGTTTTATCTCCCAAATCACATATTGAATCGTCAAGAATTTCATATATATTGAGCTTACTTCTACAAATCACTTTATCTAATATCAAAATTCAAGATATATAATTGATAAACCAATATTATCTAAATTAAGATGAAATTTGTAAATCTTAATTGCTTGAACTCGCTTCTATCTTTAAAACGCATTGGAAACATGTTTACATTACTGAATAGTACATCTTATAATGCCATACACACATATATACTCACTATATAAAAAATGTTCAACTTCATTTTTAGAAAAAATACATTATATAGCATGAATTATCATTGAAACCACAAGCAGCGTATATGCTAAACACATTATAAATGTATCAACAAAATATAATGCAAATATCAAATATACAATTCTATATATATGTGAAAAACCTTTGTAAAGAATATCAGCATTTGGGTTCGGGGCTTTCTGATATTTGCGCACATTGCAAGGATCAGATAGTCATTATTTTCCAAAAAGAGTGTTTAAGGTTCTCTATTGTAAATCCACACTTTTCGCGACGATAGGAAAAAAATCTGGCGTCCCTCGTCGAAATAATCATGTTTAATTTAAAACATGGCACTAAATACATGTGTGTAGGCCGTCCTTTTTGCCTTATATCACATCTAAAATTTGCAAAAAATCCTTTTCACACGCCCATTTGGGAATATATAGTTATACACGGCATTAGATACCTGCGGAGGAGTTATTTTACCACATTGCTACGCGAAATTAGGCAGCGTAAGAAATTCTTGCACTGTCCTTATAAATTTATGGATTCAAAATATGGCTCTCAAAAAAAAATATATATCTTTATTTTTGTAGTTATATGTACTTTTAAACATCGATGGATATTTATTTATTGGGCTAAATTTTCTTCACAATAATTCAGGTGAATTCAAATCATTTTCTGAATGTTTCTCAATTTTTTCTGAACCCTCTCACATTTTAATTGTTTAGATAACATTTTCATGATTCGCTCTAATAGTTCCTCTTGCCAGAAATACATAGTCCACCTCTTTTGCCCAGGACAGTGGGTGATAAAGGTGAAGGTTCTGGAGACAGCAACATCAAGAGATATCCACAAATTTCTAAAAGATAAATCCGTGCGCTTCTTGTACAATGGCATTGTTCTTGACAAGCATCACACATTCAAGCACTATGGAATTAAGAATTTGGACATCATTGTTGTTGTTTCATCAGAAATCGATATCTGCACGCTTCCTCAAAACTACCGAGAATTCACAAATAACGAGGATGTTTTCAAACATAGAGTCCTGGCTATTGTCGATTCAAACATGTCTAATGAGCTGATCAGATTGCGTGATCTTCAGCTCAACAAGTTCGAGACTCGTCCGAATGCTTACCGCAAACTCATCACAGCCTACGAGGAGCAGAACATCCAAGAGGAAACACCAATTGTACCACAACAAGTTAACCTTCCTCTCCCATCATTCAAGCCAACTGTCGCTCCTCTGCCGGCGTTTTGGACAAAGTCGAGCAGCGTCAAGCCTCAGCCAAACCCGTACAGCCCATTCGTACTCAATCCAATGAAGACCGAACAAACCCCAGTAAGTGATTAAGCGATTTTATATATTTTTGTTATTTTAACCATGTATTTATACATTTATATACTACCTGTTATGTGAATAAATGTAGTAATACCATGTTTAGTTAATCATCTCTTTTTTTCGCAACTGATCAGAAGCGTTTTAACTCTCAAATTTGGTTTTTAGCGACCAAAATTGGCAAAATTAGCATTACCATTATGTAAATGTTATAATAAACAATATTTTAAAAAGTAGATAAGGTTAAAAGTCACGTTTTTTCACAATTTATTTGACACTGTTTACATTAATAAAATAGTATATATGATGCTAATTATTTTTCCATCATTTTTATTTTTGAATACTTTATTTATATTAATCAATAATTTCAGCATATTCATTGGGAGGATATGAGTATCAGTTGGTGTATCACATTAAAAACATGTAATATGTGCATGCATCTATGCATATTGTCGTCTCCGCAATGATTTCGTGTATTTATAAATTAAGATACTTAACAATTATTCAATTAGGAGCTTGTATTATTTGTAATATGTTACTATATTGTTTGCATGTGATATATTTATAATAAATATTGCTATTTATTCAATAATAAGCTGAAATCAAATTGTTAATGGAAAATATTAGACAATATTATATAGGTTTAACATTACAACTATGTATGGCATCACACAAGAGTTATATTTGCCCATATATGTTTGATCTGGTTCTGACACCCAGAGTTGATACACTTCTAACTGATCGATTGGTTTAAAACATATGATTTATTGTTAATATTCATGACATCGTGTCACGTACCGAAAGTTGTCAGGAAAAGTGACATAAAAAGTAATATTATCTGACATGTAAAATTGTATAATCCCTAGTTTTATTTGTCAAAATATTAATAATTTTGACATGTAAAGTCCTATAATCATTCAAATTATTTATTAGTTTTTATTTCAAAATCCTGTCTGACGGGAAGAACTGGGGACTACATTGACACATGTACCACGCATGTTAGTAGCTAAACTCACAGATCTTCCTTTCATACGCCACCATTAAGAAATCAAAGATTTCCACTTCAGAATGCCTCTGAAGAGCAAAATTAAATGCTTGATTGTGACTGGTAGCCAGGGTGCTAGCAATCCAGTCCACAGTTCTTCCTTTCGGAAGCATTCTGTAGAGTAAATCGCTGATTATTTCGAAGATCGAGTCTGAAAGGAAGAACTGTGGGCTGGATTGCTAGCATTTTGGTTAACAGTGCCAATCAAGCACTTAATTTTTCTTTTCAAAGTAAATTTAAACAAATATAGGATATCATTCTTCCAATAATCATTTATAATCACATGCCACGTAAATATTTATTTATCAAATATTCATGTTTACATGTCAGATACTATCACTTTTTCGTGACAACTTTCGGTACGCAACAATATTCATGACATCGCTATGTATTCACTTAAAGAAAGTGTTTTGCATCTTTTAATCATTTAATTATCGTATATTGGATTTTCATTGCATTTGCACGGGCCACTATAAAGGTTTACAAACAAGATATCACATCGAAAACGTGATCAGCAGGGGCAATATATATGTTATCGCTTAGAGAATTCCGGTTTTTTTCTTTCTCCAAGGTTACATAAGAGTCATCCCCTAAATTTTTTACGCCGACCCTAATATACAAAAGACCCTATTTTCGAACATACCCTATTTTAGTCTAACCCTGTTTTTATTAATCCATCCCCTGCTTTTAACAAGACCCTAATTTAAAAAGCAATATGGGGTTTGTAAAGTAGTTCGTTTTTTAGAAAGAAAAAAAATGATTACAGAGAAACTTCCTCCACTTTCACCAAATTCACCACAAAAATCGTCAAATTCCAGTGATATTTATCTTATTGCGCAGCTTCGTGGCGAAATGATGAAAGTTCAACAAGCGATTCAAAGATTATCTTCAGATTATGCGCAATTAAGTTCTATAATTCCGGAAAACATAGCACAAACGATTAATCAGCTCGAAAGTAATTGCAACATACTCGATTCTAAGGTTACTTCTGAAACACAAAGGGATTGGATTTCAGAATTAAAGCAATTAGAAACGAACATCAACAGTATTACAACAAAATTCAATAAATACAATAATAAAACAGGCAAAAACATACACTCACAGCAATTTGCGAAATCGTGTTCAACATTTGAAATGGAATTAAATAAAATCAACGAAGATTTCTTAAACAATCTTGAAAAGGATATAATGAGCCAAGTGGCACAGCTTAAAAGTGAAATACCTAAAGAAGAAGAAACAGAAGAAGATCCTTTGAAATTAACAGCAATGATGGTCGAAGTTCATGAGAAAACATCTAAAGAAAGAATATTTGTCGAAAAGCACACAGATCCAGAGCTAGCAACACGTGTTAGAAGGCACACTGACAGAGTTAAGATGGTTGAAGATTTGATTAAATATCACATGAACAATATCGTTCCTTCTCAGTCACAGCCTGTCGCAGAGATCAAGCAGAAGAATGATAAACTTGAAAAAATCCTTGCTGAAGTTCAGGAAAAGATTAATGGACTGAAATCCGACAGCAAACAAAAAGATGTTGCTGTTGTTGTCCAAGAAAGCACAGAAGAACCACAGAAAACATTAACAAGGGATGAGATGCTCAAGTTCTCTACAGAGATCAATACACAGGCACAAGGAATTTCTTTGGAGATACAGAAAATGGCCGAAGAAGTTCTCGCTGGAGCTGAGCAGATTTCACAACAAATTGATGCATCAGGAAAGAAGCTTCATGGCATTGCCCTTGATGCAGAGAAGTCGCTAAAGCGTGCAGAAGGAATCGCAGACAATGTGGATATCATTTGTCCAGTGAACTTCGTTCCAAAGGATGATGTCACTGAAGAAGATGTCAAGAAGGCAAATAAAGTCGCAAAATCAACAGTTCAGAGAGTTGTGAAGGATGTAGAGCAGAGATTGAAGCTTGTTAACGATAAAATCAACAAAATCAAACTCGCAGCACTCAAAGATGAGCTTCCAAGTGTCAATGAATCAAAGTGACGCTAATTTCTTTCTTTTCTTATGTTTTTATTTATATATCAATATGCTGATATATTCGTGTATTTGTATTTTAGATTTTCGTGTAAATATTGTATCTTTTGTTATAATATTTTGATATAATTTTTTCAAAAATTAATTTATTGAAGTTTTAATCGATAGATTAAATAGACCTATATATGTGTAGTTTATAATTATTGAGAGTAATTAATGATCATCATACAATAATGAAAAATGAAGATGAATAAATTTTATGACATGTAAATAATTTAAATTTGTTTTGTAAAGTAATCAATAGTTATTTATTTTGACACGTAATTATCGAATTTTTGCAAGTTTGTCACGTAAATTGAATATTTGCTAAATAAATATCGTTTCGGCATGTAAATTATTGAATTTTGAAGACATTGTCATGTAAATTATATATTTGTCATATAAATATTGTTTTGACATGTAAAGCAAATCAAAAAATAATGCAAAATCTGAGCGCAGTTCAGAAAGCAGCTCAGATTTCACGTCTAAGGTCCGAAGTCGAAAGAATACGCGCAAGAAACTTAGTGGCGCTTCAGGAGATCGACAAAATGGATGATTGGCTGTATGAAACTGCGGATATCATTGATAAATTCTTTCACGAGGATGTCTCAACATCAACTAATTCAAATTCGGACTATAGCAACTCTAGTGAATCGTCTGGTGTTGAATCGTACTCAGATGGCGAAAAAGTTACAAAATCTAAAAAACACAAGAAAGAAGCACCGAAATTTGTTGAGAAACCAAAACCACAACCAAAGCCTCAGCCTTCCTCACCACCTCCGCAAGTCCCACAACCAATTGTTCAGCCTAAAATGCCAATTGTTACGACATCTAGGATTGCGCCACAAATCACAGTACAAACACAGCCAATTCAAATTCCCCGTCCTCAATATATTATACACAATCAGGCATCAGAGCCTTTGGTTACAGTTCAAAAATATCAACCCGCATCAGTCACAAAAATCACTCCTCTCAACATCACTACGCAGCAAGCAATATCGCAGCCAGTACCAAGAACGATGACAACGATACCTGTCGCCGCTCAGAGGATTATTCCTCAAACATCACATCCGCAAATACAAATCATCACAGCGCCTCCTCCTCAACATATACATATACCAATATCGATCCCAGAGCCATCCGTTACTATACCAGAAGAGATATATCTGCCAGAGACGGTGGAGAATCAAATTTTGCCTCCATCTGTTGGCATCATAAAGAAATATAATAGAATTTATGAAATTCTTCGCCAGTTCCCGAACAAGAACAATGAAGTTTACCAAAAGTTGTTGGCAGGGAACAGATTCGAATAAAGTTGTTTGTTTAATAAAAATTGGTTTTATTTATGGAGTTGAGTAAACATATAAATAGTTCGAGTTTGTAGAAAGAACAATGATGTGCTTGCCATCTGGTGCCCAATACATGTTATAAACAGCATCGGACTGAGGCTTCTCGACAACCTTGATGACTTTACCTTCGTTGTAGAAGTAAAGCTTCTCGGACTTTGTCAAGACAGCAATAATATCGTTGACTGGGTTCAATCTGACGAACTTGACTGGTTCATTGCCTTCTGTTTCGAATATCTTGAGGATCTTTGTCTGCTCATCGCCTTCTGTCCAACGAAGTGGTGTCGAGACAACATTGAAGTGGCCATCGAGAGAACCTGTTGCGATTAATCCTTGTGTTGGATGGAAATCGATGGAAACAATCGAATCCTTGTGTCCAGAAACAGTGAATGCCTTAACAGCCTTCGATGGGAGACCGTCCTTGCCGCGGTTCATGCCGAGAGCGATGATCTCTGATGTGAAAGATGACAAAGCGAAGAAGTTGGAATCCGAGGAAACAGACAACTCGTAGTTATGCATTTGGTGTGTGTCATTGCGGATGATTGGATTTCCGTTTGGATGGAAGGCTGAGATGTATGTTTCATCGCCGAATGTGACAACATAAGAATGATCTTTTGCAACGCGAAGCTGATTGATGATTGTTTTGTTGGCGTTTGGAACGTTGAATGAACCTGGTGTAGACTTTCCTGTCGCTGGATCAACGTAAAATGACTGAATAGAGCGATTACGATCGAGACCACAAACAATTTCAAGCTGTGAGCCATTGTTGATGACGTCGGCGGCTGATACTGTGTCGTCTACAAGCTTTAACTGCTGTATTGGCTTCTTATCTTCGGTGAGTGATGCGATATCGAACAAAAGATTCTTTCTGTTTGAGCAAGTGACGAAAAAGTACTTTCCATCCTCAGAGAAAGCGACACAGGTTGGGCATGTGGCACCGATGTAGATCGAATGCTCAGCCGTTTCCATTGGTCTTGGAATTGCTTTTACATTCTTGCTTCTTTTCTCTTCTCTCTCCTTCAATTTCTGCTGCTCCTTGAGTTCCTTCTGTCTGAGCTTTTCTTTTTCTCTCTCTTCTTTCTGCTTTTGCTTTTCGACTTTTGGATCAACGACTTCTTTCTCTTCTTCAGCTTTCTGCTCGACAGCCTTCTTCTTGCGAAGGAAGAAGACTACGGCGCCAATGGCTGCGAAAATAATTGTCACAATAATCAGTGAAAGATCCATTTTTATTTTTTATATTAATGCCACTTTTCCATCAACATAATCACTTCTGACAAAATTTTGTCATTCTACAAAAATATTCTGCCGCTTTACGAAAATATTCTTCACAAATTTTCGTTATAGTCAAATTTTTAATTTACAAAACATTTTTGTCGACCGATTTGCCATTTTCCATTTGTTCGTCATGTAAACTACTCATTTTTGTCACTTTACATTTTGACAATCAATTTGTCACGTAAATGCACTTTAATTGTTTTACATTTTGGTTTCTGTCACATAAATTACTTATTTCAGCACTTTACATTTTCAAATTTGTTGCGTAAATATATTTTTGTCACTTTACAATTTTCTTTAAAAATATCATGTTTAACAGCATTAAGATATGGAATTACATTAGAAAAACTACTATATATTAATATATATTTGATAAATATAATTAATATAAAGTATTAGCACATTATATTATAGTGATAATGAGTTTGGTACAGTTTTAATTTTGCTTATTTTAGTGACAAATAAGGTTAATGAAAAAATAACTCTAAAAGCTTTATGAATAAGAATTATATTTTGATAGGTATATTGAATTGTTCGAAGAATTCTCCAATGTCCAAACATGCTGTTAAGATATGAGGAGCCTGTGATGTCCCTGAGGGATCAACAGTGACCCTCAAGTAATTTCTGAGATGTTTGAATGGAATGATTGCATCATTCTTGAATTCTTCTGGGACTTGATAGAAGAGGTCATTTATTGTGCTGTTCACAAGCTCTGGATTTGTTCTTGCAAAATTCAAAATAACTTTCGCTATTGATACCAATTTTAGTCTTTTGATGATCAATGCTGCAAGACAAAACTTGAAAATATCAACTCTCAAGTCATCTGGGACTTGATCTCTTAAACGGAACTCTGTGACAGTTGTTAGGTAGCTTCCCATAACATTAATAGCGCTGTTGATTGCTTGTTCAGCATCGATACTTAAAATGACTTTTGTTGCTTCGATCTGATGGTGCTGAATTTCGCTCTCTTGCTCAAAGAATATTGATGGAACTTCTTGAAGCATCGATGTCAGAAGATCCATGTATCTCATAGCAAGCTTTGGCGTATTTGAAACTGAATCAAGAGGAATTAACATCATTCTCTCTAAAACTTTCGTGATTATATCTCTGAAGTCAGTCATTTTGTATATCTCTAAAACTCCGATATTGATATGCGGCGAGTCAATTATATTTTTAAGGACTTGCATCGTGAAAGCAAGGAGCTTGAAAACAGGTATAGAGTTCGGTATCTCTGCTATCCTAACAAGATATAGCTTAAGAATTTGTGTTAAGAAAGTGAAGCAAAAGATCGAATCTTCACTTAAACATGGAAGTTTTGCATTTTTCGTGGCTTCACTGAAGACGATCAAGAATTTAATCAATGCATTCAATGCATTTTCATGTGTCTCTTTATTTGAAACCAATTCTTTAAATGCATCAAAATAATTTTCTTTGATAACAGAAATCAAAAATTCAAACTTACATTTTGGTGATGAAACAGCACCAGCAAGCATATAATAAATGATTGGATTCATGCGATCATTAGCAAACATTGATCCGATTATATTGAGCATTGTTAAGATTCTATTCGCATCAGGCATCGAATATCCAAGAGTAAACAAATAATTAAAATATTCGCGTGTTTTTCTCTTCGGTGCATCATAGTTTAAAAAAAAATCAATCTTGAGAAGAAGCTCAAAGAATGCATCATCCATTGCTATGATTTGTAGAGGCTGCTCTTTGTATTTCGAGAAATCCAATAAATCCATGATTGGCTCTGCGAGTTCTGGAATAACTTTAGAACCTTGAACTTCTGAAAGGAATCTTCTGAGAAAATCGAGAATCAATGAACTGTTATTAGATAAATATATCAAACGATCAGGATCAGTGTTAGACAACAAGACCTTGAAAACAAGCTGGAAGAACTCAAGAAGAGATAACTCTAAAGATAAAATATTTGTATCGTAATTTTCTGGTGTTATTGGAGGCAAATTTATCAATAATTCGTGAACTTTTGCGAGTAATTCTGTGAATAAAACAGGATCTTTGAAGTAATCTAAGCACTTTGTTATATATGATAAATAAAACGCTGTCTTGATGCAGTCTTGGCGCTCAATTGATAAAACTAATAATGAATTTACGTGATCGAATGAATGTCGAACTTTGTCAACAGTAACAGATTTCTTTGTAGCGTTTCCTTCTTCAAGTTCAACTTCAATTGTTTCGACATTGAGTTTATGCAAATCGAGTATAATATTCTGTAGATTGCTTGATCTATCATTGACGAACACTTCTAAGACTTCTGAACTGAAATCGATATTAAACAAAGTGTTTTCTATCTGTTGACATGATGTCTTGATTATTTTCGTCAATTGGAACAAGTTCCGCATTCTCACAGTGCCTTTAGGCTTTGTTGTTTGCTCTGTGAAGAAGCTCAAAACAATTTCTGCGAGGTTTGGTGCATTCATTAATATCGTTGGTGTTAAAACGAAGAAAGCAGGATTTCCATATGATTTATAAAATGCTTCTCCGAGATCATCGAATTTTGGATTGATATCAGGTAAAAGAAATCTCAATTTTTTGCAGACAGTGACATAGTAAGGAAGGTAATCTATTTCTGATCTTTTTTCGTTGAATATTGCTGTGATTCGTATCAAAACTTCAGCAACAAAGTTATCACGACTTAATTGATCTTTTCCAAATGATGAAATCGGTGATTCAAGAAGAATACTGATGATTTTGAGACCTAATATTGGTATATCTCCATTGGACTGTTCAATCATATCAAAAAACGTGTTAACACCGCCAAATGAATAAATTTGTTCCATGATTGCGTTTGGAATCAAAATGGATGTTCCAGATCTACAGCAGTTCAAATAGTTATACATTAAATCGAGAATACTATGCAATAATTCGACTGTTGTTATACTATTTGATAATATTGGTCTTGTAGCGATTTCAAACATATATTCAAAACCTTGGATAGAGTTATTTAAGGAAATAATCGATGAACATAGTGAAATTGCTAACATTAAACCGAATTTGTCGATATTCGCTAAATTTTGAACGAATTCAGGAACTTGGTTGAGTTGAAATTTGAAGGCTTTCATAAATAGCTTCGCCAGAATTGAAATTATTGCAGGATTTCTAAGAAATTGGCGATTATCGATAAAATAATTGCCAAAAAATGAATGTAGAGCATTTCTTTCCGGTTCAGTATACGAAACTTTCGAATTTATCATTGACAAAGCGAAAATCACGCTATTAGGTGAAAGGAAATTTGATGAAGTTAATTCAATTAAATGTTCTGTTATATTTTCAGTGCTCAACATCGCTTCTATCTGTTCCTGGACAGATTTATCGCCTTCAGAAAGAGAATTTAATGATTTGACCCAGTTCTCGAACTCTGAAGGATTCATTCATAATAATGAAATGAGTCAATACTTGTTTTCTTCATATCTCATTATATAAAAATGTTCAAAACAACCCAGCATATAAACCGACTAATATCTTTAGTGTATATTATAATTATAACAAAATAATTATAATAAACATAAAATTGATGGAGATATTAGATAATTTTTATTCACAAGAATAGCAATTTATGGATTTGCTTCAAACTTATGAAATAGGCCCCCATATTCTATTTGATGAAGAGTTGCCATCAAAATTTTGAAAAAATCTCTTTTTAATATCTATATATATATCTATATATCAAAACATTTTTCAAATTTTAAGTCATATCATTGTCTATTAATATGAAATGATTTGACTATAACTTTATCGTATACAATAAACAAAAAAATGAAAAAATGTATTTCATTTTAAAAATGTATTCACAAGGGTAAGCTAATGATTATTTAACTCGCGGTGATTAAAGCATCTATTCTATATGAATATAAATGGTTAAACACGCAATCTTATAATCATTTAGCAAAGAAATATTTTCCTTTCAATCTAAAATGAGGAAGTGCAAACTTTGGCAAATTATGGTATACATGACTCCCATTATTATGGTTATAACCATACCCAATAGTTACATGTATTGTACTTCGTCCAAATGAATATATTTCATTGATGTTTGCAGGTGTATTTTTAGAGATAACGCGTAATTTTTTCTTCCGGAAACTCATCAAAAATAAAATGCTAACATTTTTTATCAAACAAAACAATGAAAATCAGAATAGAATTGAAATATAAACGAGAGATATCTGATTTGTCAGAAAAATAGATATTTTCAAAATAATCAAAAAATGAGTCGTTAAAATCTGAAAAATATTTCCATCAACATTTTTAGTCACAGATTTTGTGTGATAAAAATTTAGAATAGAGATATGATATATGAAATTGCAATGATGATATTTATCAAAAAAATGAAAAATCGAAAAGATTTTTAAATAAACTGAGAGAATCAAACAAATCAAAAATGGTAGACGAGAAAATCATACTCAAGAAGAAGATCAACTACTGCACAAAGATCACATCTCTTTGCAGGAAGTAAAAGAAGATCGCCGTAGTTTGATCTTCGAATGTCACAGCATCGCAGATGTTGAAGATCAGAGCAGATTTGTTGACCGATGCAGAGATCGTCTTCGGAAAGAACTCCCTCATGAGGCGCGCTGTAGATCATCTCAAAGGAGAGATCCCAGGGCTCGCTGGAATCGAGAAGCATCTGTACAACGGTGCAGGTCTCATGTTCACTAAAGGAACATTCAAGAGGATCAAAGATGTCATCGACTCGAACTGCGCAGGTTCAGCTGCGAATGTCGGAGCGATCGCGCCATGCGACGTCATCCTGAATCCGATGAGGACATCGATGTCTCCGAACGACATCAAGATTCTGCACGCACTCAACATACAATGCAAGATATTCAAGGGAGCAATCAAGATCACAGGAGAGAAGCATCTGATCTACGAAGGACAGAAAGTCGGCGCATCTGAGGCGAACACTCTCAACATCCTCGGAATAATGCCTTTCTTGTACACACTCAAGATAATCGCTCTGTACGACAACGGGAACATGTGCGATCCTTCGATCCTCGCAATCACAGAGAACGTTCTCTCGGAGAAGTTCATGAGAGGTCTTCTCAACGTTTCGTGCGCATCACTCGCGATTGGATATCCATGCGCCGCATCTGCACAGCACAAAGTTGGAAATGCTTTCACAAACGTTTCTGCAATCGCGATCGCAATCGAGCACCAAATGAGGCAGATCGCGTTCATCCAGAACCTCCTCGCTGACCCAGAAGCACTCGCAGCTGCGAACAAGGCGCACGGAGCATCGCAATCCAACACAGCAGCCAACATTTCAAATCATAAAGAGGAAGAGAAAGAAGAGATTACAATGGATGTCAACCTCAGCTCAATTTTCGACTTTGAAGTTTGAAACTAAACTAAATCAATGACTCAACAAAACTCTATATTTTTTTGATAGTATTAACAATATCTTTATTATGATGATGATTCCTGAGGGTCAGAGAGCTGTTCTTCTTCATTGTTTGTTTCTGTGTCCTTTTCTTGAATATCTTCTGAAACTGGATTTTCTTCTTCAACCGCGGATTGCTGAATCTCTTCTTCCTCTTGGTTCTCCTCTTCCTTCTTATTTCTATGTTCTTCGTTATCCTCCTGTTCATCGTTTTGGTCGTCATCAGGCTCTTCTGCTTGATTTTCGGCGCCATCAAGTTCGCTGACACTACTAACAAACAAACCTTGCGATTTCAGCAATCGATACATCTCTCTCATCGCTCTCGCTTGCTTAGGAGCGAATGAAACTGCGATATCAGCAGTCATCTTCCCTCTAAAGATGAATTCACGAATCAGCAAATCTTTCTGTCTCAAGTAGTCCAATGATTGCATATCGAAGTTTTGGCACAAAGCGTTCTCAGCGGGCGTCAATAACTGCTTATCGTGAGAGGCCTTGTACTCAGGAGACTCCACCTTTTGTGCTACTTCTCTATTCCACTTCTCTATTGCTGCAGGAGTGAGTTTATCATCCTTCGATAACTGTTCAAGTTGATTAAACATTAAACCTTCATCGCGTGTGACAACGCCATTCTCCCACCACGAATGCAACATATTGAGGTTTCTCTTTAGAGCCATCTCCTTTTCGATTGCTTCTGCAAACTCTTTGAGATAATCTTTATCTAATATTTGTGCTAATGGTAATAATTGTTCCTCTATTGCTTTGTTTTCTTTCGTCTGTTGTCCGAAACCTTTAAATTCTTCGTCAAGTAAGTTATAATCTAAAGCGAATTTAATTCTTTCTTCTCTTGTTTCAACGATGTCGCTATATGTGCGTAAAGCATTCAACTTCTCCATAAAAGCCTGTTCATCGTTATCATCCGCTGTAAAAGTGATTCCATAAATTCCCTGTTCAGCATCTGTTTGAAATTCATATTCAAACTCGCATCTGTTCGGCATCCAACCGGCAAATTCCGCTGGTGTCGTTCTTTCGCGTTTATTCTGCTCAGCCAAATTTCTTTCAGCGGCTATCGAAGGAAGGGAGTCCTGTGGATCCGTGCAATAGTCCGGAGGCGGCGGAAGAACCGCTGGCGGTTGTACTTCGGTTGGTGGCATCGGCGCGTTTGGATTTTCGACGAATATTTGAATATAATGAGCTTTGCATTGCTCAGCTGTCTTAGTTTTCAGTAAATTTGATATTTCCTGCCAATTTCCAAAACCACACTTCTGTAATGCGTTCAGAAATATGTTTTCTTCCTCGGATGTCCAATCTTCCGCGTAAATAGGAGGCAAAACAGGGTCCAAAACCACAAAAGGATGCATCCTCATGTGGCTTTGAGACTCACTGCCCACTCCAAAGCATTCCATGCATTGATTGAAGCCTTTGCATTTTGTGCATTTGATGTAAACTTCGCTCGAAATGTCCCTGTGGCAGGTGGAACATGTCCTCCCTATGTACTGCAGCTCGTCCCCGACATTTATTCTCTGTTTTCTTTCAGAGGATAAACAAGGCGGCGAAGTTAAGTGGAGCGTTGAAAAAAATGTGAACCTTTGGTGATAAATAAATCATGCATTTACATACGATATCTATTATTGTGCAATTTCGATTAAATAATCTTTCGAAAACTCGCATTTTTCTTCATTTTTAAATTATTTTTGATATTTTTTACCTTTTTTTATTCTGAATTTTTATATTTTTTAGAACTAGAATGAAAAATTAATCAAATAATATTATGCCCTGTAAAAATTTACATGACAAATTTTATTTAAAAAATTATTTCTAAATTTTCTTACTGAATAGACTTAAATGTCAATGTATACTTATAGTGATATCAAAATTTCAACGTTTACTTGCTGGAAATGAGAGATATTCAAGAGATTTCAATAGCTTCTTACTGGATTATCATAGTTTACTGGTGAGTTCAAAGCTTCAATGTTTACGTTCTGTAAATGAGTTATATATATGATGATTCATTCAAGTAATGGAAGGAAAATCAAGCTAGAATAAAATAAGTAATATGACTCTGATTCAATGATTTCTGTGTTTAAGTTAAATACTCGAACGGGAGGCAGTTGGTGTAGTCCTTAACAACATTTTTACCAAACGCTGATGTGCTTGGATAATCAGGTAATACATGAACTGTTGTTATATTTCCTGTTGCAGAAAATGTGAGTTTTCCACAATAGTATAGATCAGTAATTTGCGTGCTATAAAATGCTTGACTCTCAAAAAGCATGAGTGAACCAGGGAAGTACACACTTTGAATTTTTGTATATTCGAATGCTTTAGAACTTATGTTTTGGAGGGTATCTGGAAGTTTGATTGTTTTCAATTTCAAACAACCATAAATAACTAGTCTAGGAAATTCTTTAAAAACACATTGAGATAAATCAAGATACTCGAGATTATCGCATTCTCTGATTGAAGAGTCTTCAATGACATTGATTGGTAAATCAATAGTCAGACTATCAAATGTGGTTGCTGAAAAACCAGCAATTCCTGAGATCTTTCGAGCACTGCGTTCAATCGGAGATACGCAGTTTGGTGGATATGCGACTAATGTTCTGAAGTTATCTGTATAAACAATTCCATTTTTGATAACAAAATTAGCATTCTCGCTTTCGTAAGACTCAATATAATGTAAATCTCCAATAGATCCAATATCATAATCGTTAAGATTCTTATGAAATTTAAATCTTTTTAAATTGCTGGAGGCAAATGATCGTCTCGACAATGATATAAGCGTATCAGGAAATATTACTTCTTCAACTTTTGAGTATTTCAAATACGTATCCCCCAGCAAATGTCGTAAGTTTCGTATTTGACAAGTCAGCAATCTTTATAGAAGCAGATTGAAATGCATATTTATTTATTATCTGCAAATTCGATGGAAATTGAAATTGAGTGAACAAAGTATTAGAAAAAGCATTTTGTCCAATTGATGTTATAGAGTCTGGAACTGTGAGAGATGTAAATCGACATCCTGAGAATGCATTATTCGATATAATTGAAACAGGTAAATTTTGATAAAAATCTTGAATTGTGACAGAGTCAGTGTAATACCGATCACTGATAGCAATTGAAGATCCATCACCGACGTTTGCATGATCACCTGCAACATAGTATTGAA
Source organism: Trichomonas tenax (assembly GCA_023091735.1). Taxonomy (NCBI): domain Eukaryota; phylum Parabasalia; order Trichomonadida; family Trichomonadidae; genus Trichomonas; species Trichomonas tenax. Next base: position 26,654 of record JALKBU010000053.1, read on the forward strand.
TACTAATTGATGCATTTAAATTTCTATTAAAGAACATTTAAATAAAGAAATTGAGGGGAAAATAATCGTAAAAGTGGGAATAATTATTTAGTCGCATGTTTGCTTTCTTCTTTTTGCTTTGTTCGTGCGAGGAACAGACGAAAAAGAAGCTCAAAGTTGGATACGCGAAGACACTGACAGACAGTTATTTCACGAAATTCGTCGAAAATCGTAAAAATAAGAAAGAAATTTGGGTTATTATGCTTCACACAGAAGGAAACAAGTTTTCTGACGAAGCATTCCCTAAATTCATCAAAGCGTCAAACTTAGCTGAAGGAATTTTCAGATTCGGCATCGTCTACACTAAAAGAAACCCATTAACAGCAAGAAAGTTTGTTGTCAAGTCCGTTCCATCGTTTTGGGTATTCCACGAGGAAGGAAAGACAGAATACGTCGGTGACGGAGAGCCATCTGACATTATTAACTTCTGCGCCGAATATTTGTATGATTACACACAAGAATTCAACGAAACATGGTTGGAAGGAACAACAAAGTCTCTTGCAGTCCTCTTCACTGAGAAAGACGTCACACCTAACCTCTGGGTTGGACTTTCAAATTCATTCAATGGAAATCGCAAAGTAAGAATCGGAATCACTCGCGATAACAATTTAATGAAGAAATTCGGCGTTACAAAGCCACCAGAGATTCGTTTCATGAATTCAACATTTAATTACACTTATGTTGGTAAAATCGAATTCCGTCAGATACAGCGCGATTTGAATGCATTCATTGATAAGACATTACGTGTTCCAGGCGAAATTCCTGATGTTATTCTTCCATCAACTGAATTCTCGAAGCATTGCATTGGTGGTGTTCATAAGTGCATCATATATACAAAGGATTCAGATGAACTTGGTTGGAACAGATTACGTGATAAATATTCAAGCATGAATTATATTTGGTTCCAAGGACATAAAGAATTACCATGGAAGTTCCTCAAATCCGGAAACTTCTGGGTTTACAACCCTAATACAGATATGTTGATTAAAATCGACAGTATGAGCAGTGTTGGTCCAACATTAGAGACTATTTACACCGGCGAAGCAGCCTGGCTCTCAGTGGATCATTATAATAATAATGAACTGTAATTTTATTGTTAATTATATTCTAAAAATTTCATCTTTATAACATTAATTGAAATAAAGTGTTTGGTTATTCATTATAGGTATTACGAATGGTCTTTGGATTTGTTATGGCCATAAATGATATTTTTGACATGTAAATATTTCGTTTGACAATTTATCAATAATATATGTTTTTCGAGGCCGAAATCAAAACAGTGTTATATATAGGAATAGGCAAGTTTAAATACACCACGAAAACATTCGATCATTTTTATCCTACAGAGCCTTAAACAGAAGGGGGTGGGGGTGCTGGGAACTTTAAAATCAAAGACGCATATTTTGTGGGGATACTCTATAGCCCATAGGGATGCTGCGTTTCAGAGCATTCGTCGAAATACGAATCTTGGTGTTCAAAAGATTTCAAGAATCCAAAGTGACGGTTTTTCCCCAATGGAGCACCAGAGCTCCACAGTTAGACTTCTAAAAGATGTGTGTTGTGGCGTTATGTGCCCATCTGTTTGTTTGGCCTAAATATTGAGAATCTTGGATTTTTATTAGACTTTGATATTTTCCAAGAAGTCATTTTTCATCTTTTAGTTAAAATATCATACAAAATTTGTCTGTAATATGTGTGTAAATCAGATGCATCACAACTTTTGATCTCTTTCCATCCTGAGTTCATCTTATAAACGATTCCAATAGATTTTCATAGATTCTATTATCAATCAAGCATGCTGTAGATTTGCTATCGATATAGCCTGAAATTGAGCCACAAATTCTAAATATATTTTGCTCCAATTTTATATATGAAGAATTGATGAGAAATAACTTGGATTATGCATACAATGACTGAATCATTATGATTTACCTTGAAAAAAAGATATATCTTTATACATTTGAAATATCACTATTAGCCCAAAAGTGAAGTGGTGATTTGACGAAATTTATCCTTTTCCAAAAATTGATTATCCCTTTAATAGCTATTATATCTTATGAAGAATCTAAATATCCAAAAATTTTTGCAAAAATCACATTATTTTTATGCGCCCTCCTTAAACTTAAAAATCAATTTTGACCTTAAAATCATCGAACATAACTTGTGTAGTACACATAAAATTTACATTTTTATTAGGATGAAAGAGAAATTTTGATGAATTATATATAAACTTAACATATAGTATCCAAATATCACTTCAAAATAAAAAATAGACTTTAATTATTCAACAAATATTTTTACGAAAGGTCAATTTGACCTTAAAATTATTAACTTTAACATATGTCACATCTGAAAATGCAATCAAATAAGTCCTTTTTCAAAAGTACAGACATGGTGTTTTCGGTCAATTATATATTTACATTATTTATAATATCCAAATATCAATTCAAAATCAAAAAATAGCTATAATAAATTCTCATTATCCTGCGAAAAATAGATTTGACCATATATTCTATGAGCACACAGCGTAGAGCATCAAATTATCCATAAATCAAAGTTCAACGCATCTTTTTATTATTAGAAATCGATAATTTTAATAAATTTAGATATAGTTCATGATGGAATATCTAAATATTAATATATATTATTAATATTAATATACTAATATTATATTATAATCACAATATTTTTGATATTTCTTAAGATTTTTCAGATACATATATTTACGTGTTAATTTTGTTAATAATTGTCTAAGTTTTTTATCAGAAGTTGAAATATTACATACGAAATTTTTATCAACAAAACAATTAGAATAAAGATTTTGAGTTGCTGTCATAATTATTTATTAAAAGAAAAAATATATTAATTTTTTCATAACATATAAAATTATTTTTTATTTTCGCAAATTTATATGAAACCATTAATAAATCATAACAATAAGAATTTAGATTATTAATTAATAACAAATTATAGAAATTATTGGGATTTCGATGTAAATGATAGGAAAATTGTAATAATATGAATTTTTGGGAAATTATAATTGTGGATATTCTCAGATTGCTGATTTTTTGTGGTTAGCCAAATTTTTGGACTACCCCGAAAAATCACAATCTGTATACTACTTATTATGAAATGATATAAAAACGCTATGCTTAAAATTTCAAAAATTCAATATTTTTGAGAGAATTTTACAGTCAATCACATCCTGAACACAGATTAGAGTTTTAAGGAAATATTTATTGATTGAAATTATCGTTTTCAACACAAAATTTGATCGGACATGTTCATCGTTTTTGTCGAACTCATTTATTAAGTGATGTTAGCCAGTACATACGCTGAACGCTTAGAGAACGCTACAAAGTACGTCCAGAACATCATCAAGGAGCGCCCAGACGTCGGTGTCGTCCTTGGCTCAGGCCTTGGCTCTTATGGTGACGAGCTCGCAAATCCAATCAAGATCCCTTACAAGGAGATCCCAGGAATGCTCGATACAACAGTCCCAGGACACTTCGGATGCCTCATCTACGGAATGATCGGCGAGAGAAAGGTTTTGTGCTTATCTGGCCGCTCCCATCAGTACGAAGGCCTTCACCCACACGAGATCCAGTTCGCCATTCGCCTCTTGGGCATGATTGGCTGCCGCCTCGTCATCCTTACAAACGCTGCTGGCACAAGAGACCCAGAACTCAATGTTGGTGACCTTGCCCCAATGCTTGACCACCTCAACTTCACACACAGAGGCTACACAGAGGAACCACTCGAGATCAAGGACTTCTACCACTTGATCCAGAACGATATGTACGATGCTGAGGCATTGAAGGTCGCTAGAGAAGTCGCCAAGGAGAACAACCTCTCTTCACACGGCTGCAACTACACATACAACATGGGCCCAACATACGAGGCTCACGCTGAAGTCGAAGGCCAGTGGAAGCTTGGCTGCACAAACTTCGGTATGTCCACAGTCGCTGAGGTCATCGCCGCCAAGGAAATCGGCGTCCCGATCCTTGCCATGTCCTTCGTCACAAACAAGGCTGCTGGTGTCGGCGGTGAGGTCCTCACACACGAGGATGTCGCCAAGGCCGCTAAGGCAGGCGAGGCTGGCATGAAGAACCTCGTTTCTACAACAATCAAGCGCGTCCAGCTCAAGGAGTTCCCAATCCCAACAATGAAGGGCGACAAGCGCAACATCACACGTGCTGAGCCAGCGGCTTTCGCTACAGACGAGATCATCGCTGCAGCTGCTGCAGAGTTCGGTGAGACAAAGATCGACGCTGCTGTCGTCTGCGCTGGTACACACTCCGTTCCAGTTGACGTCAAGCTCACAGTTTCTCTCTGCGATCTCCCAGAGTTCCCAGTCCTCCAGCACACACGCGCCGTCATGAAGATCGGCACACTCGCTGGCAAGCGCGTTGCTGTGGTTGATGGCATCTTCGACTACTGCGGCTTCGACCACTACGCTACATACTACCTCGTCAAGCTCTTCGAGAAGCTCGGCGCTAAGAAGTACATCCAGACATTCGCCGCTGGTGCCTTCAAGGAGCAGGGTGTCCAGCTCATCAAAGACGTCCTTCCACTTTGGGAGCGCCCAATCGTCGTTCCAAGTGCTTGCCCACACACAGGCATGGAAGGCACAGCTATCGTCGCCCCATACCACGGCCCAGAGTTCTGGACACCAACAGAAGGCAAGGGCATGCAGGTCATCGGCGCTACACACGCTACACTCGGCCTTACAGTCGGTCTTGAGATCGCCGCTGCCCTCAAGATGAAGGTCGCCGGTATCATTGATGGTGCTTTCGATGCTAAGCTCCCAGCTGGCACAACAACAGAGCAGGTTATCAAGGCTACAACAGAAGCCGCTCCAAAGGTTGCCAAGGCTGTCGAGGATGAGGTCGCTAAGGTCGAATGCGGTGGCGAGTTCAAGGCTACATTCGCTGCTGGCGAGAAGAAGGCTCTCAAGTGGGACGATGTTCCAGCTCACCCAGTCAACAAGCAGGAGTGCCCAGAGTGCGTCAACAAAATCGCTGAGAAACTCCCAGCTGTTGCTGCTGCCATCGTTGTCGAGTGCGAGAAGTGCATCGAGAACATCAAGCTCGAGTTCCATGGGGAAGTCGAGGTTGAGGGACACAAGCTTAAGCTCGCTAAGATTGGAGACAAGGAAGTCTTCGTTGCTAAGGCTGCACGCTGCCTTCTCCGTGCTTGCGCACAGAAGAAGATCCACGTTGTCGGCCTCGGCTGCATCGTTGCCGTCAACGACAAGCTCAAGGAGGGCGAAGTTGTCGATGTCATCGATCACATGAACATCGTCGGCATTTCCCCACTTATGGGCAAGAACAACTTCGGTGTAAGATTCCCAGATCTTTCTGGCATCTACAAGCATGTTGATGGCCTCAAGGACATCATCGGTTTCAACCTTCCATCCCTCAACATCGCTACACCAGCTTACTGCAAGGCCGCTGAGATTATGGGATGCGACGCTGTCTTCCAGTTCGGTGCTGTCAACGCTACAGTTGTCAAACACTCTGAGGGCACATACACACACCTCGCTATGGTTGTCAAGTGCCCAATGTGCTCATGGTCCATTGATCCTGCTATCATTGCTAAGGCTATTTGAGTTCTCACCTAAACAGTTTATTTTTCATTCTCTAACTTTTTAATGAATATTTTATTATTATAATCTTTTCTTTACTCATTATTGAACCTCTTGAAGTTGTTTCCAAAAAAATATGCAGTATATTACCACTTTTTGATCCTTTAATATAGATACAGCATATTGTCCGAAATCTTCAGCGACCACACAGATCTATATATAAAAAAAGTTCTATTTGACGTCAAAATAACGGAAAGCTAATTGTCAAATGAAAATCGAAAAATGATGTTGGTTTGCCACGGCGTCTCAGCGCGTCTTAACAGTAAAACATTCAAAATTGAATGTTTTATGGCGTCTTCAAATGAACTTCAGTGTCCCGAATGAAAAACCCGAACAAGAAGTGCTTTCTTCAGTGATTGTGCTTTGTACAAGCGCTGTTAAGCTTTGCCGAAAACATCTCGAAACATTACGCATTTGAGTGTCAAAAAAATTCGTCGGGGACGCCGAGGCAAAAAGTGTCCCGAAAAATATCAAAATAAAATGACAAATGTCAGATGTCAAATAGAAATCTAACACCCATCGATATGTCACTTTTCAGTCACTAAGATGGTCATTGTCTATGTTATTAAGGACTACACCATTTTCGTCGGTGTCGATCAGTTCGAGAACGAAGACCTCATCAAGTATTCTGCAAAGTACATGGAAAATCTCGACGAAAAGTTGATTTGGTTCCACGCGGACAAATTCTCGAGCCCACACGCGTACATTAAGATGCACCTAGGAGACACAGAGATACCGAAGAACTTGATTGATATCTGCTGCCAGATTTGCAAGGATGGATCTATCAAGGGCTGCAAGGAGCCAGCAATTGATATTGTCTACTGCGAGGCTATCAATCTCTCAAAGGCACACTGCAACAATCCTGGTCAGGTCACTTTTAAGGACCAATCCGCTTGCAAGTTTGTGAAAGGTGTGAAGAAGAACAATATGATCATCAACATGCTCGCAAAGATCAAAGGCGAGTACTCCCTCACTGAAATGAACAAGGATCTCGATGATTTGATCGTTAATCGCAGAAACGCAAAGAAGGCCGAGGCAAGGGCTCAGAAGGAGGCTGAGGAGAAGGCTGTCCGCGACAAGAAGCAGGCTAAGATTGATATGCTTGAAGGAATGACACAAGCTGAAGGCGTTATGGACGAAGATGATTTCATGTAAATTTAACTTTATAATATCTAAACATGTTTATTGCAAACCAATATTTAACACCTGAACACTCAAATAACACATTATTTTAAATATATTATATTTTGTTATTAATTTCTCTAAAATAATGAAAATCATGACGAAAAGTTAAACATAAAAGACTTTAACTATAAAATTAAAAGGTTATTCATAACAAATAAATATAAATAAAAAATATATAATTATATAAACAAATACAATAACAAAATGGTTATATGTCGAAGCTGAACTCGTCGTAGTCGTTTGTGAAGTATGAGTAGCCCTGCTGGAATATGCTGTTGGCGTCGTGGCTCTGCTGTGTTGTGGTAGTTGTCTGCTGGTGTCCGAGTCCTCCCATGTCGAAGTCCATTCCGAATGGCTGTGGTGGGACTGGTGGCGGTGGAGGAACCTGTTGCTGCACTGGCTGCTGCATCACTTGCGTCTGGTCTGGGATTGTCACGTTCATGTGCAATGGATCATGCTCTGGTTCGAATGACTGTGGTGGGATGTTGAGAATGATTGCATCCTTGACAGTCTCTGGGAGCTTTGTGTAGACCTCTTTCAGCTTGTCGTGGTATCTCTGATGGTCCATCGAAGAGAGATTAGACGTGCTGCATGTCATGAAGTTGAGAGCATCCATAAGGAAGTCGAGCCCTTTAACATTCCGAGAGCGCTGAACTTGGTCAATCCAATCAAGAAGTCTGCAAGCAGTGTTCTCGATTCTAGCTGTGATTGGATACTGTTGTCTAGGTACATAGCTGACGAAGACGGAAGCGGCTGTGTAGAAGAAAGCTCCCTGCTGGTCCGGAGGAACTTGGACGCTGAGTAATGTGTCAAGGAGAGAGTCGATATGCATTGGAGATCCAAGCAAAAGAGCAGGATGAAGGTAATCGACTAAGTAAGTCGTGTAGACGACATATGTTGTCTTGATGGCGTTTGTTGTGTGCTGTAAAGCGGCTGATGCGATGAGTGCTGTCTTATATCTCGATGTATCGGTCTGGCAAATGAGAGTCCATGCGTTGAGTAACACATCGCGGCGCTTCTCATCTGCTTCGTTGCCAGGAGACAATGATGTGAACAAGTTATAGAAGGCGACAGCGACAATTGTTGGGAACTTGTTGATCGCCTGCTTATCTGGAGAGATAGGAATTACCGGGAAGTCGTTCGGTGGCATTCCAGGCTGTGGTGTGGATGAGAAGTAAAGGTGGTACTTGAGCCAGTAAGCGAGCAATCTGCAGTTAGATTCGTTTGCATGCTCCTTGAAGAAGTCGAATGCCTTGTCGAAGTTCGGGTCTCTGGCCTCTTCAGGAAGAAGGGCGAAATATGTACCACTGAGTGTTAAGTCGTCGAATGATTTGAGAACTTCGTCTGTGAGCTGTGGAAGAGGGCGCTCTTTGAGGATATTGACGAGCTCAGCAAGCTGCTTCGGCTCGTTCGCGAAGCCCTTGATTGAGTTGGAGCTGAAGCAGTTGAGTGGTGTGAAAAGATCAGGACGTGCTTTGCAGATTGTCAAGAAGATGTTTGTAATCTTCGATGATGGCGATGAAGGCATATTTGCACTGCGTCTCTTCTTGCTGTCAGCGAGGAAGTTCGCTGGCTGGTATAGTCCCTTCTCGAAGATGAACGTGAAGAAGTCCTGGAGAAGTGAGTTAAGTCTGTCGTCGAAATCTTCTTCTGGGAATGTCAGAAGGACGGCCAAAAGGTTTTTGATGAAGAAGTTCGGCGGAAGTGACACGCAGCCGCTCTGTGCGAATTCCAAGAAGAATTTGATCATCGTTGAAGATTTGAGTGAATGGAAGTGAAGAAGCTGTGAAAGGAATGTTCTGAAGATGATTTCGAAGTCATGCGTTGTTTCTACGTTGTGGAATGCATCGAATATGTGAAGAGAGCAGAGATAAGAGAATCTTCTGAATAATTCGCGAATCTTTGTGGAATCAATCGAAATTCCCTTAGTGTTCTTCTGGATCTCGTTGAACTCGTTACGGCGAGGAAGGTCTTTATACATTTCGAGAATGTATTTCGCCATATCGAGAATAACTGGATCTCCTGAGTTCTGAATTATCAAGTCGATGAACTGGCTGAACTGCCTGTGTGAGACCAAGAACGGCAGTGCGTGCAAAACACTCGGCATTATGTGCGTATTGATTGTGATTTTGAGATCTTTGTTTGAGATGATTCTATCAACTAAGAATGGAAACAAAGTGTCGAGATTGAGCTGGAAGATGACGTCAATCATTTCACAGATGTGCATAGTTTCATTAATTGCGACTGTAACAACTCTGTAAATGATTGGATATGGAAGAGTCTTGAATTTGTCGATATTTGCGAGAATAGAAAGTTCGAGTGGTTTGATTGATATTTCTTGAAGGATTTGATCGTATCCTTTCACTCCGAGTTTCATCATGCATGATTTGAATCTTTTGAGCGTCGATTGCGGCGCGGAACAGAATGGAAGGCTGGACAATATGATCTTTGAGCTCTCTTTTTTCGTAATAATATATCCACGACTTAAAATATAATCGATAACATCGTTGTATTCGACAAGTTCGAATGCCTGTAGTTCAGCGAACAAGTGCCTGAGCTTATTAATTGCATCAACGTGAAAATACAAGAAATCAACTAAAAGACCGAGATCAATGCTTTTCTTTGTTAAATTGATCTTCGTTAGTGTCCATACAATGATGCTGGAAAGTTCCGCGTTTTCGCCTTCGAACAAGAATAAAATTTTGAATAAATCAATCACAACATTTTGGCAGGCTTCGCTTGAAGCATAAAGAGCAGCACGTTGTATGGCGATACTTGTCTTTGCTTCATCGAAACATGGATATGCAGCAACAATTATATTCGTTAACTGTGTTGAAAGCGAAAGAAGTGTTGGAGTAACGATTTGATAGACAGAACGAGCGCGCTTTTTAAGAAGATCGTTTGTCATCATCAATTCATCGATGTTTGGTCCGAATGCGTATTTCTTTGACGTGAAATTTTGTGATAAAATTGTAATTGTTGGATTTTGAGATAAATGGTAAAACAGAGACAACTGGATGAGATGAGACTTTTGGAGAAGAAGTTTTTCATCTATCTCACAGAGATAACTTATACTCGATCCTAAAGCTGCGACTGTTAACACGTGTGTTCTAATAATTTCACTTTTGAAGATTTTGAGTGATTCTGGCTGCATCTTGGTTATTGCTCCCGTTAAGAATTCCAAAGGATTCAATATATTTTCGGATTTATAACAGTTGAAGCAGACTTGAGCGAAGTATTTCTCATCAGGGCGTTCCTGAGGGTTCGCTGGAGATAATCTCTCCAGGAGCATTGCTGTTATATCGACTGGTTTGTCCAGTTTTCGAATAATCGTGTGTAGAGCCCAAGCAGCGCGATCAGGGGCTATGTTTTGATCGAAAATATTGTCTAAGACATATTTCATATCTTCCAACTCTATTTTCGGGATCGGACATAAAGAATAAAGATGAATCTTCGTTTGAGATAAATAATTAAGCCAAAGAGGGACGCTGCCGTCGTGAATGTATGCCTGTGGCCCGGGATCCAAATTTTGATCCTGAAGCCTAATCATTTCCGCCGTATTTTTTTCGAGGTTTTTGAATTTTTGATCGAGATTTAAATCATCACACAAAATTGATTTTGTGGAGTCTCCGTACGAATACGATGGAACATAGGGCTGAGAATTTCCAGGATCCGGCTGCAAAAATGGTTTCCGTGCAAATTCTGTTACAAAATTTGGATTCATGAATTTTGAAAGTTTACGGTTTTTTGTAAAATTGGCGCCAGAATTATAAGAATCAATTTTAATGCGATATTTAATATCTACATCATATATAAATGCTATTTATCATACGAATTTTGTTTCTTGATTTGTATCTTTTTATCCTTTTGAATTATAAATCATGGCAGTTATGTGAAATGCTTGAATTGGACTGCTTCTATTGTTGGTATTCTTTATGTCTCTCGGATTAGTATTAACTAAATATGTTACAACTAATATGCATTGATCAATCATTCAATTCGTTTCCTTTTATATAACTTCTCGGTGAATTTCGATCCTAGAAAGGTTATAAAAGAGTTCTTATATTTTTTCATTAGATTTAACAATGAAAGGCAATCTATCATAAAACTATTATATACATGATGCACATATTATAATTTCTCAATGCAAATCAACAATTACATATTATTTTTTATGAGCAATAATATAATGAAGATTGATGAATTTGTATTGGATATTTATTTTCGGTTGATGATGGATATAGTAAAACAGAGGTCTGTAAAGGATTTTATTTTTAGTGGAGAACCGACAAATAAATGATTTTACATGACAAATATTCAATCATCAATCATAAAACTCAATACTCAATAAAGATACATCAATATAAATCAAATAAATATTATACACTATGAAAGTGAATATCATTGTTTACAAAACGGTTTTGACAAACATTAATTTTATTTAAAAATGCTGTATCATAATATGCATAAATAATAGATTCCAATTCAATGAGTTGCTAGAAACAAATTGTGATGACATTGAATTTGATGGAAAGCCGTTTGAAAACTTCAATGAATCAAGATTGACTTCGCTCAATTCTCTCAAAAGTCTCCCTAAAATCGCAAAATTACGCAATTTTGGTCAATAGGCAGCCATTGGAACATTCAATAGTCCCTGAAAAATCGATAATTGAGCAAAATGCCAAGACTCCTCAAAACAAGAACAATAGCAAAAAAACGTACAGCGACACCCCCTAAAATAAAATTGTTATTTTCAAAATGAAAAACAAAGACCGAAAATATTCTTAAAAGGTTCCACAAAAGTAAAATCTCTCAAAATCGCAAAAAAATGAATGAAAGTGAGCGCGAATTTTTCGATCAACAAGGAATCATATTTACAAGGGTCATCGCTGAAGGTGGATTTGGCGTTATCTGTCTCGTCTACCATTCCGTTTATGAGCAACACTTCGTTTTAAAGAAAGTTCCCCAAGAAAGATTCAAAGAGAGCGAGATTGAGTGCTTAAAGCAGCTCGATCAGCCGAACATCATCAATTTATACAACATATACTCATTTGAAGGCTATGTTTACCTTCTTATGGAATATTGCCCTTACGATCTCTATCAATTCTTGAAGAAGAACCCCGAAATTCCTATAGAACAACTATCGAAGTACTGTTATGATATTTTAGTTGCAATTAAAGCATGTCACGATCACAAAATTGCCCATAACGATATCAAGCCTTCCAATTTTCTAATAGATAAATATGGTCGTATAAAAGTGTGTGACTTTGGTTTATCGGCGATTTTCGATGATGATGTTCAGTGTAAATCCACGAGAAAAGGAACTTCATTATTTATGGCGCCTGAACTCTTTGGACAACATGAGTATAATCCAATGAAATCCGATGTTTGGGCCATTGGTGTGACGTTTTATTATATGGCCACACAAAATTACCCTTTTTATCATCAAGATCGAAATGTGCTGAGAAAGATCATCAAAACTGGAATATATCCGTATTATTCTGTCTCCAATCAGTTGTTTTGCCAAGTGATTGCACGATGTTTAGTTGTCGATCCTGAAGAAAGAGCAACAGTCGATGAACTGCTGACATTGCCCTTCTTTAGGAATTTCTATATCCAAAAGCTACAGAAAAACAGTGTGAATCTTAGAGTAACACAATCATATAACACACAAATCGTGAAACCATCCCTAAAAACACGTAATAAGCTGCCAAATCGTGCCTCACTGCTTCCTTTCAAAAGAAATTCATCGGCTGCGCATTTCATGGACTCTAGAAAATAGAATTATTTTTTGTTTATAATATTATTTTATATTTTGTTTGTAAATCACATATTATTTATGTATTTTTTATATTAAGTTAAAAATCAAGCAAAGTTTTATTTTTGTACATAATTTCCAAAATATCAGTGAAAACAAATATAACAGAATCAGTTGAAGTCGATTGGAATCTCATCGGATTGCTCAGAGTCGCTCTCTCTTATTGCTGGTGTTGATGGCATGATTGGGATTCCAAATCCAACCTTGTGGCCGCTGCTGCCTGTGTTCCTGTTCTTGGAGAGGCTTCCGAACGCTCCCTTGACTGGGAATCTGCCACATGTTGCCATAACTTCACCCGGCTTCATCTGCGCTGTCTGGTGCCTCCTGAGAGAGCCACTGACTGATCCAACACCGAACGCTGGAATAGCAGCGATCTCTTCCGGTGTGACAACGATTGGAAGTTTGTGCTCCTTGATGTTCCAGACTTCGCTGGCGTATTCAGCGATTGTTCTGTCACTTGAGAACTTGGCCATGTTTGCTGTGGATGTGATGCACATTCTCGTCCATTCATCCTTGTTCCTGAATGCTTCGTCGCACCTGTCTTGTGCAGCCAAGTAGTCCTGGAAGTCCTTAGCAACAAGCCAGTGATCGCCGTTCTCGATTGGCCACATGAGGCACTCGTATTCGTTCCTGTCGCCGAAGATTCCAGTTCTAACGAGATCGAAGGCCTTCCTCAACTCTGGTGGAATAACTTTGTTTGGAGAGGCTCTGGACTTGTCAACGTTCTCGGCAACTTCACCGAAGAAGAAGATGTTCTCGTTACCGATTGCATCACCGATTTCGATGTTTGCGCCATCGTGTGTTCCGATGATTAAAGCACCGTTGAAGGCGAACTTCATGTTGGATGTGCCAGATGCTTCTGTACCTGCTGTTGAGATCTGCTCGCAGACATCAGTACCTGGAACGATGATTTCTGCTGCAGAAACGTTGTAGTTCGGGATAAAAACAACTTTGAGAAGATTTCCAATTCTCTGATCTCTGTTGATGACATTGGCAACATTGTTGATTAACTTGATGAGCTTCTTCGCTGCATAGTAACCTGGTGCTGCCTTGCCACCGAAGATCATAGCACGTGGAACCGCTCTTGCTTTGTCTTGTGGTGACATTTCCAACAACGAGATGTAGCGGTAGATGATGGAGAAAACATTCAACTGCTGACGCTTGTACTCGTGAATTCTCTTGACTTGGATGTCGAAGAGCTGATTCTCAGCATCCAGCTGTATGCCTGTTGTCTTGAGAACCAAGTCAGCAAGCTTCTGCTTGTTGACGAGTTTGATGCTCTGCCACTCTCTGATGAAGTTGACATCATCAACTTTATATCTTAAAGCAGTGAGGCCTTCAGCATTGAGAGCCCAGCGCTCATCGCCGCAGACGCGTGTTATGATTCTTGAAAGAGCTGGATTGCAGTGGTGGAGCCAGCGTCTGACTGTGACACCGTTTGTCTTGTTGATGAACTTCTTTGGCTCGATGTTGACGAAGTCCTTGAAGACATGAAGTCTCATCAACTCTGAGTGAATTTCGGCAACCCCATTGACTATGTGAGAGCAGATGACAGCGAGGTTTGCCATTCTCACCTTCTTCGGGTTGAATTCTTCGATAATGCTGAGATTCCTGATAACTTCAACCGGCGGATTGAGCTTTGCACGAATATCGTCCAAATAGTACTGGTTGAGGTCGTAGATGATCTCCATGTGGCGTGGAAGCATGCGCTCGAAGAGAGGAATGTCCCACTTCTCGAGGGCCTCGGGCATGAGTGTGTGGCATGTGTATGAGAAGACTTGACGTGTGATTTTGAGTGCTTCAACGAGAGACATCTTTTCTTCGTCAATTAAGATCCTGAGCAACTCAGCGACCATAACTGTTGGATGTGTGTCGTTCAATTGGATCGCAGCGTACTTTGGCATGTCTGTGATTGGAACTTTGTAATTATTCTTAAAACGACGGATGATATCCTTCAAAGAAGCAGAGGACATGAAGTACTCCTGCATTAAACGCATCTCTTTGCCTTCATAAGTGTTGTCGTTTGGATATAAAACTGACGTAAGATTTTCGCAACGCTGCTTCATAGTGATAGCGTCGAAGTAGTCTCCACCACGGAATTTCTCTTCATCGAGTTCGATTGTTGGCTTTGAAGACCATAATCTCAATGCTAAAGTATTATCAGTGCTAAAACCTGGGATTAAGAAGTCATTTGCAACAGCATTGATAGTGAGAGATGGTTTCCAAACTCCATTCTCAGTTTTGCCGTAGAAAGAAACTTGATGTGTGATTGTTGGCTTCTGAATTCTCCATGGATCACCAAAGTTGAGCCAATAGTCAGGAATCTCCATCTGAGAACCATCAGGGCCCAATTTTTGCTTGAACATGCCGAACGAGTACATTAAGCCGTATCCCCATCCAGGAAGGTTCAAAGTCGCCAAAGAGTCCATAAAACATGCAGCAAGGCGTCCGAGACCACCATTACCAAGTCCTGGGTCATATTCTTCGTTATAAATATCATCGAGAGAAACATCGAGTTCTGCAAGTGACTCTCTGTACAGATCCTCGAGCTCCAAGTTAAGGAGTGCGTTCCTCAAGAATCTTCCAACAAGGAATTCAGCGGAAACGTAATAAACTTGTTTTGCTTTAGAAGAAACAAAGAACTCCTGAGTATCGTTGAATAGCTCGATGAGGCGGTCCCTTATCGAGTAAGAGGTGGCCAAGTAAGCAGAAAACGTGTCATAGTTGAATCTCGATCTCGCGATTGTGTATTCGAGGTGATTGACGAAAGAAAGCTGGACAGAATTCTTCTCTGCGGGTATGTAGTTGCCCATCAACTTCCAAAGAAGGTCGTGGCGCGCTCCTTCGATATCTGTTCCTTCAGATTTTGAAATGTTCTCTTGTAATTTCGTAATTGTCGCGTTGTTGATGTCCTTCGGGACGAGCTTCGCGTCAGGATAGTACGGTCTTATCGTCGGGCGCTTGGAACGTTGGTTCTGCATCCGACCGATGTTCTGCTCAATTTTTTTCACATTTGACTTTTTGACGCTTTACAACACAAATTCTGACAAAACTTGATTTGACAAAATTTTGTTGTAAAATATCAAAAATCTAGCATTTGATTTTTGACGCATTACAACGCAATTTTTTGACATGTTTAGATTTGTGTTTATCTATATGATAGAAATCGGAATTATTTTCGTATTAAATTAGATGCCTTGGTGAGATTATAAATACAAACGTTTTAAAGTGATACGTCTAAACTTCAAGTTAATTGATCATTTTTGATGCCTTTGTTTACTAGTAATTAAAGTACATATTGTATATGAGTCTAAATTGGTATATACTCATTCTTTTCATTCTCTAACTCATATATGTTAAAATCAAATCTTAATATCAAAATCAATTTTGAGAATGATTATTGAATTGAAGTTTTTGCACTACTAAAATGTATCAAGAAAAATATATTTAATAAAAAATATAGTGTTGCAAAACGCAATAAACATAAATAAATAAATAAAAAGATTATCTGAGTTCCATAGTCTGGCAGTATTGAACAGCGATGAGGAGTTTCTCGTATGTGATCTGCTCTGATGAGTATTCTGGAAGGTGGAGAAGGTTGAAGCATGTTGATGCTGTAGGAAGAGATTCATCTGGATTTGTTCTAGAGAGTTTATCGATCTTGAGCTTGAAGTTCGGGTTGATTGTGGAGTTAGGAAGCCTTGTGTGTGTGGAGACGAACTTGAGGAACAAACGGCGCTGCTCTGGGTTGAATCTATCGATGGCGCTGAAGACCCATCTAACGTTCTTGTCTTCGATACCCTTGTAGTCCTTGACTTCGCAGATGGAACGGAGCTGCTGTGTCGTGATAACACTTGAGCCTTGGGCCATGTGAGAGAGTCTGGCAGATGTAAGCAATGGGTGATGATCTACAACAATGTTCTCGATGAAGCCATCTCTGATAGCAATGAGTGTTGGCTTGATGGAGTTGATTCTGAACTGAATAGCTTCACTGCAGAAGTTTTCGACTTCTCCAGGACCGACTGTTGCATCCGCAGAGTGACCTGGAATCATAGCTTGTGTGCCATCCCACTGCTCTATCTTCCATGGGACAGCAACACGCTGGAAGTCGCCTTCTGCCTCTGCCTTCCTGAGCTGCGTGAACTGGTCAACGAGAGCTTTGTCGCACTGAAGGATATCGTTGGAGTTAAGCTCACCACCAGCGAGGAACTTGAAGACGAACGGAACGAATGGAAGATCCTGAGCGTAACCTGTTCTGACAACCATACCAAGATAGATGCCGATGCCCTTAAAGACATACATGTAGCTGCCACCGGTGTTCTCGTACGGGACGTAGACATCCTTCAAGTCGCCTGCGTTGTGTCTGCCGTTCGGTGTCTGGAATGTGAGCTCTGACGTCTTCTCGAAGATTGATTCAGCGAATTCACTGAAGAGTTCACGCATTGGACCGGATGCATCGATAGCAGCTTCTCCAGCAAAGTGAACTTTCCATGGTGTGCAAACACGTGGAACGTGGACACAGCGGAATTTCGCTGGTTGGTTCGCTCTGTAGATTTCCGAGAGCTGGTGAACAATGGAGAACTTTCTGTCGCCCTTTCCATCCATAACGATTCTGTGAGCGGAGTGTCTGTCGATTGTGAACTCAAGGAATTCGCGTGTTGTGGCGATTGATTTGACGAATTCTTCAGATGCATCTTCACAAGAAACGAACTTGTTGAGTGACTCCCAGATTGGCTCTGGAACATTGTGCCTGAAGTTGAACTTCAAGTAGTTGAAGTGGTGGATCAAAAGAGCTCTGAGATAGACAACAGACGGTGAGAATCTCGACATCAATGATGACTGTTCGCAGATGGATTTGACTGTTGCGAATGTTGGCATCATCAGTGAGTTTCTTGGCAAGATGTTGAGTAATGCATCTGTATCATCATCGTCCCATCTGATGGCGAAGTCCTTCATATCTTCGATGAACTTTGCGTGGATGTCTTCAACGTTGACTGCCTGCTTCAAGACTTTGCCCTGATTCGGGTCTTCGTTCCTGTATGTGATGAGTGGTCTGAATTCGTTCCATCCGTTCGGAATTGAAATGATGGAGAAGAATTGCATCTCATCGGACAAGACAATATCATCTCTGAAGTTCGATGCTGGAATGTAATCGATTTCTTCGAAGCTATCTGTCTTTGATCTCAAAACAGCGGCTTCTGGTGGAAGTGGACGCTGTGGATTGAGTTTGATTGTAACTCTGACATGCGATGGGTTGGCGAGTCGCAACAAGATCGGCGAGAGCTGAATGAGGCTTGGCTTGATATAGTCTGGCTGTCCTTTGTAGTATCCGGAGGCTCTGTACCAGATCGGCAAGATTTCCCAGAACGGGAAACCCATGAGAGAGTTGAACTTCCTCGCGAAGAGTCTGATTGTCATGATGTGCTGAAGGATGTCCTTCGTGATGGCACCAGGATCGAGTGGCACCTGCGGGATCATCAGAGTTGTCTCCAGGCTGCTTGGAATGTCCGTGTTGAAGAACTCTGGGAAGTTGGATGCGAAGTCCTTCGCGACATCTGATGACATAACTCTCTGCTCCTGCTGGTAGACGATTAAGTATCTGTCTTTGAACTCGATCGGCATCTTCTGGATCTGGCTGCCCAAAAGGAGCATCTTGTTGATAAACTCGATGTCGTTTGTGATTGGTGTGGATGGAATTGTGACTTGGAGCAACTCCAAGAACTGAGGAAGATAAGAGCTGATGAATGGTGATTGAGCAACAATTGAATCGATGACTGTATTCTTTGCAATCATTTGAGTCTCGTGCGTGTTCGCCATGTAGATGAGTGACTTAAGGAGAATGAGCATCTCGAACGGCGTCTCGAAGACCCAAGAGTTATCCATCTGAAGGACTTCGAGCGTTGAGAGCGCATAAGATTTCTGGTGGACATTAAGCTTGATCTCGATTGGAGCTGTGATAATTGCAGGAGAACCAACCGCGTGACCATTGATGTTGAAGAATCCCGGAATTGCACCAGTGAATGAGTTGATTGTGACAATAGAGCTTCCGCGAGTCTTGACAGCAACAATATTTGAGCCTGGTGGGTAGTAAGAGTGCCATCTGTTCGGATATGCGACCAAGTGAAGAAGTGGGTCATTACACATTGCGCAGATGCACTTAGCGACGGCGTTAGGAACATCCGCACGCTTTGAAAGAGCAAGCATTGCTGCCTTGGCTTCGACATCGAGACTCAAATAGAGAAGGTTTGTTGTAGCCTTTTCGTTCCAGATTGGCTCAGAGAGTGAGAACATGAACTTGCCGACTCTGTATTCGTTCGGGAAGAACTGCTCAAGGAGAACTGAGAGGATGGAGAAGAGCTTAACGATAACTTCTTCGTTAGTGATGAGCTGTGGGCATGCAGCACCGATTCTGACCAAACCAATTGTCATCCACTGACATGTGAGAGCGTAAATCAAACCTCTGAAGGCATCAATGCAGATTGGTTTGGATGCAGCAGTGGCGAACTGTGGATGGATCAAAATTGTATTCGTTGGGGTGACGAAGTTCCTTCTTAGGCGCTCCTTGTATGAGACTGGATTGACATCGATATTGCCTTTAGGAATTGTCTCCGGATCAGAAGGCAAAACAGGAGTAACGCTTGTCAGGAATGCTGGCGGCTTGAAAACAGAACCGGTGTGGTTGAATGAAAGAGCAGCGTGCTCAGCAAGTGGTGGGAATGCATGCTTATCGAATGGGTCTTCTGTGTATGAGATCTGGTGATCCATCTGCTTGTTGCAAGCAAAGATGACTCTGAATTTCTTACCGTATGGGAATGGATATGAATTCGGTCCGATTGTGAACTTATGCTCTCTCATATCGACGTACATTGTGTAAGACTGCGCTGGCTTCAGTTTCTCGAGATCATCGAGAGATGGATAAATCTTTCCACTTGGAAGCTCAGCAAATGAATATCTTGTCATGTAACCCTCGACAGAGTCGCTAACGATGCCCAAGAAACCTCTAAGTCTGTCTGCCTTTGTTGAAACCGTGACTGAGAAGATGACATCCGAGCGAATCTGCGGTGAAAGATATGAAACGGTTGGTGATTCCTTGAACAACATTGTGCTGAATCCATTGTTCTCTGGAAGCGGTGGCTTGTTAAGGAATGTGTAAGCTGTCTCAATTGTGTGGATAATGTTACCGAATGGAACAGGCGAAACACTGAATCTGTCAACAATTCCCTGATCGACGAGCTTAAGGAACTCTGGCTCCTTGAGGAAGTGAACGAATGCCTGAACATACAAGCACTGGACTGTGATATCGAATCTATTGTTGATCATCATTTCTGTCCAGAACGACATGATGTATTGATAGTTTGTGAACAGCTTTGGATTAACTTGGATCAGTGGCACAGCGTATATGAAGGCCGGCTTTTGAACTTGGACTGTCTTTGGAGCAGTTGAAAGGTTGAATGGCTTCTGATAGATCAAGTAAGTATCGGCTTGCTCCTGCGCAACAGCGATAACTTCTGTTGATGTTGTAAGATCAGCGTGATATCTGACGTTACCAAATGGTCTGATTGGCTCCAAGAAGTTGGAGAGCATTGCAAAGACACCAGCAACACTGAATAAATCACTGGATGGTGTAATATTTGAGATAACCTTGTTTAATGAATCATTGGAATAAAGCTTTTTGTTGATGACATCTCTGCAGATTTGAATCATTTCACTTGCAATATCGAGGTTGCTGAATGTTGCAAATGCGTTACCAATGATTTGAATAATACGTGCAAAGAATGGTTCATATCTTGTGCTGACAACGTTATTCAAGAGTTGGCTGATAACTCTACCGACAGCACGAACTTCGAGTGGATGTTTTGAGTTGAAGAGACGTTCAGCAAAGAAGTCGAAAATCTGATCTGAATACTCGAGCTTCTTGAATGCTTCAGCAGCAAGCACGAGCATTGTTGGGTGTGAACGTGGATTCATCAGGCAAGGCTCGAGTTTGATGATCTTGGAAATCAAAGAGATTGCGAGCGCGAATAATCTTTCGTTACTTGGATCTCTATCTAACAAACCGAGAACGCTTGAAAGGAAGTTCTGATGGATTTCCTGGACGCTCTCGATATCTCTGAAGAACCTGAAAGAGAGGAGAAGGAATCTGTTGTTTTGCGTCTGCTGAATCATAACAAGCACACGCTGGAAGAACTTGCCTATTTGTTCATTCTGTTGTTGTGTCATCTTAGTGATCTTCATGATGACAGAAAGACCTTCGAATGACTCGATGCAGCTGAGTGTGTATGCGATGATGTCGTTGAGAAGTGGGTGAAGCTGCATTTGATATGTGTTATCAATGAGTGAGAAACCGACGAGTGTTGTCTGGATTCTTGTACGCTGCTGTCTGATAATATTTTTGATCAAGATCGGAGCGAAGTCGGTGTTCAAGTATTCCGTGATGAGAGCTTCCTTGGCATCTCCTTCTAAGAATTCACTCTCCAATCTCAAGAGCATCAAAGCTCTAACTTTGAGGTTATTTGCAAGCTCTGGCTTTTCATTCTGAATGTGTTGTCTGTATGTGCTTCTGATCTTCATCATAACATCAGCTGCTTTCTTTAATTCTGGAGATAAAGTACCCTTGAATCCAAGAAGTTCATCAAGGAGTCTCATATGCTTGCAAACACCGAGCATAACGATCTTGTCGAGTTCCTTATATTGTGGCGCAAGTTTCTTGTTCTGGATTGCCTTGTGCTTGAGATAGATCTTCTCGAGTTGCTCACATGGATCGGCTCTAACGAACTCTCTCAGCTTCTCGTTGCTGATGATGTTAATGTCTGGCAAGTCGAGATTGTTGAATTCTGCTTCGTTATCGATGATATCCATATTCGCACGCATGATCCACATGCACTTTGTTTCGAATTCGGACTGACCACCACCCTTGAAGAGAGTAGCTGAGAATTTGCCGAATGTGAACAAGAGTGTGAGTACGAAGTTACCAATCTTTGGATAAAGATCCAAGTTCATGACTTTAACTTTGATGAATTCAGAAAGCTTTGCCAGAAGTGCGGAAAGAAGAGCTGTCATGATTCTAGCAATAGAGTGATATTCAACTAATGGTGAAATCAAACGAATCAAATTATCGAAGAGCATAAATATGATTGATTCTTGGAACTCTGTGGCATTGTTTGCCATAGAAATTGCAGTATCGAACTTTGAAGCGAGAATTTGGAAGTAGTCGCCAAAGTTGTCCAATTCACTCGGCTGTGATGCCTTGGATTTTGTGATATAAGAAACTTCAGCAAATGGATCCTCTTTCAGGCGCTTTGTGGCATAAGAAAGAAGAACACGCTGATGAATGATCAAAAGCCTCAAAATAGCTTCGGATGTTGAGCTAAGTCCTGCAAGATTTTGTGGAATAAGCTCTGTGAATGAGTTCGAAGCGTTGAATGGAATTGAAGCTAAGACTGGTGAGTTCTCGAGCTTGTGTAATGCAAAGCTGAAAAGACCTTTTGATACAATGCGCTCTTTGATTAACTTGACGAGTAAAACAACTGAATACTGATGGTTGTATTGGAAGAAGAACTCCGTGTTAGAGAAGAATAATGAAACAGCGAGATTTGTTGGCAATGATGTTAACAAATCGAATAACTTCTGAATCAAAACTGGAATCTTAGCGTTGCTTTGCTGAATTAAAATAAGGTTTGCTTGCAAAATCGAAATCAAAGATTGCACAATAGAAGTAATTAAGTCTTTCGATGACGACATAACGTTAGATGGAAGAGTGAGATATTGTGTGATGAGGTCAACAAGTTGTTCGAACATTGCGCTCTGTCTTGGAATGAAGAGTCTTGGGATGATATGCGAACCAATGAATGAAGACATCATTGGTGTGATATTCTTGACGAACTTCTTCAAACGCTTCTGGAAGAACATACTCTGATCATAGTGAGAAAGGTCCAAAATCGATGGATCATCAGAGCCAAGGAATAAGATCCTCTTGATGACAAGTCTGTTGTTGTTGAATGGAACGACGACATAATAACATTTGTTGATCACATCGATTGTTGCACAGAGAATTGGAGCATCATACTGGAATCCAACATCTACAAGGAACATACCTGATTCGAGAGAGAAGATTCTCATGATGGAGCTGTTCGGCCTTTGATACAAAAACGCCAAATAATGACCATTTGTAACAATTGGAACGCTTTTGTGAGAATTGTCTTCTGGGAAGAGATATGGCATAGATGGATCCAAACGAGCCTTAGATCTCTGAAGTTCTGATGTAATTTTAGAATCTCCATAATTGAATGTTGCTTTCCATTGTGCATCAACAGTAACTTTAGTAATGCCATTGGAAATAACAAAACCTCCAACAGAATGTGATTTAGGTTCGAATCTGAGTTTTTCATCATTTTCCATTTTAATTAAATAGCGAATTTCCCAAGTGTACTTAACGCTGATATCGAGAATGTAAAATTTACCCTTATCCGTATGAATATTGGCTGATTCTGTAAGATTTACGTTATCAGCTAATCTTCTTCTCATTGGAATTGTTACGAGAGCTCCATTTTCAGATAGCGGATAAATGTAAAGTACGAATTTCGTCAAAACGAATAAGAAATTGCCGTCAGAACAAATACCATGATGATAAAAACCTCCAGAATCGATAATATCGAACCACGAGCCGCGGAAAGTGAATTCAGTCATTGGCGGCGGAAATGCCGATGGAGGGATCGAATCTTGGAAAAATTCAGTAACTTCATCAATTACCTTTGATTTTACATCTTTCTTTAATATCAATTGATAAGCATCTTTAAATGATTCGAAAAGTTTGTCGAAAGTAATTTCATGTTTTAAAGCAAATGAAAATGACGGAATATTTGTAAATCTGTGGTGATTTGAATAGCCAATGCTTAATTCTCTTGCATTAAAAAGCCTTATGTACTCATCAAAAAATGCTTTGAGGAGTTCAATGTATGATTCATCTTTGTTATCGGGATATCCGATAATCGCTTCGCAAACTTGCCTGTAATTCATGATTTGGTCCGAGCAGTTGACCATCATATCGACTATAGCCTTAGGATCGTGCACGGTCGAGATGGAAGGAACAAATTTCCTCGCTGGTGGTAGATTACATGAAAGAGTGACTAATTCGCGTGTGTAAAAGTGCCCAAATGTAGGGTATTCCCTTAAGTTCTGGAATACCGGTGAACGGGCAAGTGGTGCAGTTGATGTTTGCGATGATTCTGCACCCATTTTATTTTTTTGGATCCGGAATTTTTTTCTCTCTCCGTCAGGTTTTTGATATTTAAAAAAGTCACACATCACATTTCTTTGATTTTTAGATTTTCCTCATTAAGAAACCTATATATTTTAAATTTTGAGTACAAAGTCTTAATTTATGTGATATTTTACAAAAGTGAGGTTTTTGAGGCCATTTTATTAGCCAACATATCCATTTTCTTTAAAATATAAACAATATTAACATTGCTAAATATAAAACTTTAATTTTAAGCATTAAATAATCATAATTAAGAATTTTAATAATATTATTTTTATATTCCGTTTCTGAATGAATATGCTATATATAGATCTTTTTGGAAAGGTATGAATCATTGTTTTTGAATATTATTGATATTTTAATTCTATCAAAATAAATCCTTGAAAAAATTGATGTTTTCTCACAAATTGTTTGACATTATATATAAATTATGTTGAAATATATAGTTTTTGATTCTTCATAGTTGTGTAATGTTTTATCACCGGAAATGGACGAACTTTTTCATCACCGAAGGGGGCCGATCCCCAGTAGTCGAAATTGTAGCTAAAATATGTGTGAAATTATAATTTCTAAAACAAATCTATAAAATTCATCAAAATTTGCATCAAATCACAAATCATTTGTCCAACTAAATGCTCCAACGTCAAAATTACAGTGATATAATAGACTGATGAATCCCTGGTCGATGGAGCTCTATTCTTGATTTTATTCGATATTTAATTTGTTAAATTTTATAGTTCATTCTAGATCTTTTTACTTTGAACAATATGATTAACTAATGAAGGTTCGTATGCGTTAACAGTCTAATTGAGACATTTGATGAGAAATCAATAAAATTTTATATAAATCGACACATGATTTTACTATGTAATAAAATCAATAGTAATGGTGAAATCAATTACAATTACAATTACAGCCTGTGAATACCCAATAAATGAAGATACAAAGACGTTTGGATTTATTTTCCAAGAAACCAAATATTGTTAGATTTACATGACAAAATATGGAATTATTTTGATTTTACATGACATGTATCAATACGTTTTGATTTCAGAGAACTTTCATCAAAGGATTTAAAAAACTAAAGTGAGATAAAACGGGATGAGTCGCTGAAGTCAACATGGAAACACTATTTTTGTGGCTTGTTTTTATTTCTGAGAATGTCTGTTTATAAATAAAACGATAAGTGAAGCGTACGTTTAAAGATTAGAATTCATTATGTCTCAACCTATTCGCGCGATCCCAACACGTAGAACAGCAGCCGCAGATCAAAGCGTTCGCCAGCGTGTTGCATTGAGCAGAGTATCAAATGCAAAGATTCAGCCAGTCGCCTCAGCACGCAAATCACAAGTTCTTCATTCAACACCATCAGTCCGTTCAGCTCCAGAGCCGACTGCTCCACCACCAGAGTTCAACTTCAAGCCTGTTTCCATTGGTGATCCAGATGATCCAATGGATGTTGCTCAGTATGAGCATTTTATCTACAGAACAATGCGTCAGCGCGAGCTAAGCGATGAGCCAATTGTTTTCAACCAGCAAGAAATCACACTCAAGGACCGCAATCTTCTCATTGACGCATTATGCCGTTTCCATTATAAACTTGGTTTGACCACAAACACATTTTACAGATTCATTGGAATCTTTGACCGCTTCCTCACAAAGCAGTCCATTCCAAAGTCAAAACTCAAGGTTTATGGCTGTGCGGCCTTCTTAATCGCTTCAAAGATCGAAGACATCTATCCATCACAATCAACAGACTTAATCAAGCTCAGCGAGCGCGCTTTCACACAGCGTGAGTTGTTTGCTGCTGAAATCGAAGTTATCAACGCGATTTCGTTCAACACAACATTCGCAACACCTCTTTTCTTTTTAACGCATTTCATGCAGATCCAGGACGAGAGCAAGGAAGATTTACTCCTTGCACGCTATATTCTCGAGATCATGCAGACACAGAGCCAGTTTTTCGGCATGAAGCCTTCGATGATGGCTTCGATTGCTGTTATGTTCACTCACTTCTTGAAGGGCGGATCATTATGGCCATCTACATTCTCGGGATATACTCAGTATACACTCGAAGATATGGATGCTCACGCGAAGTGTATTCGCGAGATGCTCGCTGAAGAAGACCGTGAAGAGACCCGCTTCATGCGTCGCAAGTACGGTTCTGATTTGTTTATGGGTGTTGCTCGTGTTCGTGTTCCTTCTCACTTTCCATAATTTGATTATAATAATATTTTTGCTTCAGTAAATATTTATCAGTACTTAATCGTCTTTCTTCCTCATTTTCTCCATCGATACATCGAGAAATCACGAGAAATTGCAAATATAACAAATGAGAAGAAAATCTTATGATCTCAAATGTTTTCATTGATGTATCGAGTCTGATAGACCTATTCATTCGCTTATTAATCAATTAGGCTCTATCCATCAATGAAAATTAGGAAAAGGAAAAACATCAAAAATTTTCTTCTCAATTTGTAGAAATTACTCGACATTTCGATGGTGGTATACTAGAAATAATGCTTAAGCTAATATTTCACTATTGAAATCTCAAGTAATTTTAATGATTTAAGAAGATATCTTCATAAAAAGAAAACTTCTCGATCTCAGCGTTTCAACAGATGATAAATAGTCATATAGAGAATGTAGCGCAAGTTTCAAAAAAGATAATTTTATTTAGCGCCAAATTGTTTCAATAATGCAACCATTCTTTCTGATTTCGCAAACCCAAGTGCTGTTAGCCCATTAGATGTGTGCTTCGTGTTTATCAACGCTTGAACACTCTGAAATGTCGGTAAGAATTTAGCGACTTGGTAACATTCGTTTCAACTTGCAATCATTAATGTTGTTTCATTAGCGATTCCCATAGAATTCAGAGCGATGTCTCTAAAGTTTGCGAAGTACTGCACAGCTTCCGTGTTTTCTCTAGAGCAGAAGCAATAAAAAGCATCGTGTTTCGCATATGTTTTATGGTGATAATTAGCTTGATTCTCGATTAACATTTTTGCGATGAGGAAGTTATTCTTTCTTGCTGCGAATGTTAGAATATTGTTTAAATCGCGTGGTTCTTGGACTTCATGATGATTGCAGTGAATGGCATATTGGAAATAACGAACATCACCCTCTTTTGCAGCTTTCTCGAATAATGAATAAATATGCTTGAAATTATTTTGTTTTGTGCTCAATTCTTTGAGTTGTTTGATATTTTCGTTCTTAATGTCATCTGGGAGGTCAAAATCATCATCTTTAACTTCTTGTTTAGATTCAACTTTAATAGGTGATGAATTTGAGTTATTTGATTTCTTTAATTGATCTTTCAAACTAGAAATCACGTCTTCAAGTTGTTGAATCTTTTTGGAGTATTTTATATTCTTATCTTCGAGTTTTCGAATTGCTTCAGCATAATTTGATTCAAAATTTGCGTTTTCTTTTTTATTTTGGCCTTTATTTTCTTGGATAAGCAAACAAACGTAGTCTGGAATTGTTTGAAATAGTGGAATATTTAAAATTTTGTGAAGAACTCTGAATAATCGAATTATTTCAGCTTGATCTTTGTCAAATAGTACATTTGCATGACTTAATATAACATCTACATCTTTTTTTGTTTTCGAGTAATCCAGTGAAGAAAGTATTGAAGACAGCGGGAGGTAAAATTGCATAATCTACAATTTTGCAAAATTCCTCCGTAGATCCCTGGTTGATGAATTTGGTGTCACCTGCGAAAAGGTTGAAATCTATTGCGACGTTTTTCAAGAGTTTGTAAGACTTTTAAACATTGTTTACAACACATCAACGATTACAACCTTTTATATTCGAAAGTCACACTATCAATTCTACACAAGCTAGAAAACCTATGTTAATAATATCAAAGCACGAACACAAGTTTTCACCTATATTACAAAGCAATAAACATCATCAACTACATAATATCTCAATCTTGATATGCGATCAACATTGAGCCATAGTTCATATATTACTATTTATAGCAATAGCTATGACATATATTGATATCTGTAAAATGTGATGGAATATCCCTCCACAATAGATTTAAGCATGAAACTAAAAATGAATCAATTCCCAATTTATTTCAAGCTTGCAGATCAATCATAGTTATGAATAGAAATGTATAACAAACCAATGTATCCTATATGACGTCCAAAAGACAAAATGTTCTTTTCAGGTATTTGATAATATTCATCACCATACAAATTCTTTTCTGGTACTTTAAGAACAAAGAGTACTATCAATTTGGTATTACCTTATGACTATTAGACTCTAATAGAAAAAAAAATGATTTAACAAAAAATTGAATTGGGAACCAAAACTATGAGAGTATTGAAGATGGAGGCAGGTAATGCTATATGGTTAATAAGTGTTAAAATGTGAAGCATTAATGAGCGATGTTCATTCATAAATTTACATTTTATTTTTAATTTTTAGAAATTCAGCATCAATGAATGAAGCAGAGCCTAAATATCAAAAAATTGAATATTTTGTGAGAAAAATAATCGTAACTATTGTTCCGTTATAAAATATGCAAGTGACTGAAAAGTGGAAGCTCCAGGAAACATACCATGGGAATCCATCGCCGGTTTACGCTTGCGCAATAAAGCCCGACTCGAAGGAACTCCTCGTTGCGAACGGAGGTCACCTTCTCGTATATTCATTGAAAGATGGCACATTAATCAGCGACGTCAAGAAACACAAACGCCCAATTTACGCAATTGCCGTTTCTCATCACGACCCGTTATTTGCTACAGCCGGTTGCGATGATACAGCGATTGTTTGGGATTCGAAGACAAACAAAGGCCGTGTGAGATTCGTCATCACCGGGGCAGCATCAACACTCGCTTTCAGCCCAGTTTCGCCGCATTTACTCGCTTGTGCAGGCACAGAATTTTCAATTTGGCACGAAAACATTCAACAAGTTACACCAGTTGATGTCCAGGTGAAAATTTTGTGTGGTGCTTGGGCCCCTGACGGCAAATCTTTCGCTATTGGCCTTCACAATGGTACAGTCTCAGTTCGTAACTCTGAGAACGCTCAGGAATTCTACACGCACCACCTTCAGGTTCCTGTCTTCACTCTCTGCTATTCTGGGGAGCGCCTGATCGTCGGTGACTGGGACAACAGACTTACTATTCATAAACCGAGAGAATCAGTTCTTCACGCGACAGTCAATATTCCAGCACAGCCTTCTTCGATTATCAACTTCCAATCCAACATCATTGTTGCAGATATCGCAGGTGGTGTTATTTTGTATAATGATGATGGTCAACAATTATCAATCATCACAGAGGTAAAGGACTGGATTTGGTCCATCTCCGTCTCTCCTGATGGTTACATGTCACTCGGTCTCGACAATGGTACAATTTCTCTATTATCACTTGGCCTTCGTCCAATTTACTCTATCTACAGAAACGCTTTCGCATTCAGAACAGAGCTTACAAAGATCCGCATTCAGATGCTCGGTACAGATCTTTTCGAAGATGTCGAATTTGTTAAACCAGTTCAGAAGATTTCTATCACAGAAATCCATGCTTCCATCCTCTTCCACGATGAAGTCTCCGTCTACACATACGACGAAGTCAATGGATCGATCAATCTCGAGAAGAAGACAAGATTCGAGATGGCACCAGGAAGCAAGCAGTTCTATGACTTCACAAACACATTCGTGTTCATTTTCGAGAAAACAGTCAAGATTCTCAACGGCAATGGCTCCTTTATCCGTGAGTTCAACTTCTCTTCTCCAATCTCAGCATCATGCATTGCCTCGACAATCCCATCGATGGAGGGTGTCCTTATCGGTCTTGAAGACGGTCAAGTCATCCAGATCTTCGTCGATCACAGATTCTCGCACCAGGCATTCAAGCATGACAACGCAATCCGCAACATCTCCATCTCTCAGATGAACACAAAGGTTGCTGTCGTCGATGACAAGCACCGCTGCTGCGTCTACTCTCTCATGACTGGCAAGCTTCTCTTCATCGAAGAGGGCGTTGACACAGCATGCTGGAACGAGCTCTCTGATGATATTCTCGCTATGTCTGATGGTGAGAACCTTTACATCAAGGCTTTCGAAATGCAGCGTATCAAGTTAACAATGACTGGCGAACTCGTTCGCTTCTCTGGCCTCACTGTCTTCACAATCCACAACAATCAGCTCTACCAGTTCGATGTTCCTCTCTCCACAGCAGTCAAGAACCTCGCAAGAAACTCCGACTTCGAAAACGCTTACCAGGTTGCTGTCTTTGGTTCCACAGAAGAGCAGTGGAATGAGCTCGCTGACAGTGCACTCAGACAGCGTGAAATCGGTGTCGCTGTTAAGGCAGCTGCTCATGCATGGAACATCCAGCTCATGCACTTCATCGAGATGATTGCAACACTTATGAAGGACGCTAAGTTCACTCAAGATCACCTCAGCGCCGAAGTCGATGCATGGACGAACAACTTCGATTCTGCTGCAAGAACATGGAGAAATCTCGGAGAGAACGAGAGATCTGTCCAGATGTACTTCGATCTCAGGCAGTTCGACAAACTACCACAGTTCTTGTCTGGCGATAGAATGAAGAAGTTCGCTTTGCAGCAGGCCAAGTCTTTCGAGGACATGAACGAACTTGAACTCGCTGCTAAGCTCTACATCGTCGGTGGTGAGGCTCTCAAGGCTATGACAATCCTCAATGAAGCAAACATGATCAACGAGCTCGCAACAATTGCAAAGACAATCGATCACACAGAAACAGCAGCTTTGCAGTATGCTGCAGAAGCACTCATTCAGCATGATATGCCAACACAGGCAACAGACATTCTCGCACAGCTCGATGATGTCTCCAGCCTTGCCAAGGTCAGAGTCATCCTCAAAGACTGGAATGAAGCTTTGGCACTCGCAAAGATGCATCCTGCACTTTTGCCAGAAGTCTTCTTACCATTCGCGAGGTATCTATTCGAAGACGACCAATACTTCGAGTCACTCGTTTCATTCTTTATCGCTGGCAGAGTCGACGAAGCCCTCAAGAGCCTTAACATGCTTCTTGATAACGCTCTCGTCATGAACAAATACGACGATGTTGCTTTCTTTTTATACGGCCGTTCACTCGGTTTAGCTTCAATCGCTGCCGATGCTGCCGAGGCTCAAGCGATCGTTGAGAGTGGCCTCGAACTCGCTCGTTGCTACTCTGCATTCGGCAAACTCAGAGAAGATACAACATCACCATTTACAGTCAGAGAAAGAGGTTCAAGCTTCTATCTTTCTCGATACGTTGTTGCTTACATGAACTCCATCAGAAGAGGTGAATTCAAGGCCAAGTACATGCACAAGATCTCAGATGACTTGCTCACAGGTATTTCTTATCCAGAAGCACTCTTCTCACTTCTCAACGAGTCCGATAATGTTGGCGAATACAGGCTGATGAGATGGTGCGCAGAACAATTGTCTCTCTTCGTTGTTCCGCCAGCTGTCCAAGAAGCGGTCGATCTTGCAATCTTGAGGACTGCGGGCATGAATGATGATGACGATGGTGAATGCTGCGAGCGTTGCGGCTCCAGATTATTCTCATCTGGCGATGGTCCTCTCCTTTGGTGCAGCGAGTGCAAGTGCCCAATCGTCTTCTCTTGCCACTCATTCAAGGTTCTTCCTCTCGTTCCAGTTACAATCACAGGCATCGAAATCAAAGACGCAAAGACACTCATCGCTCAGGATCCTCCAATCGATGGCAACGTTATGGACATCTCAGAAGTCATCGATCCGAGCAGAGCTGTCGATGGCGATGCTAAACCTGTTCTCAACACAGATGCACTCAAGAATATTGATCCATCCGCTTTCGTCACCTGCGAGTGGAAGGAGAACTCTAAAGTTCCATGCTCATTCATGCTCAACCCACCACTCGAATCTGTCCACGTATGCAGAGGCTGCAACTCAATGTTCAGCGATATCGACTTCGAGAGAACATTCCTCGAAAATGGCGCTTGCCCAATTTGCAAGACTCCTCTCGACAGTGAAGCGGAAGGCGAGTTCGCTGATACATATGAATCATACTCTGACTTACTCAAGCAGCTTAGAGACTTCTCCAGTGCTGTTCCAATCGAATTTTAAACATTTTTTCTTTTTAACAAAAAAACGATACTTTTTCTAATATTTAGAACATAAATAATAATATCTCTTATAAAGTTATGGTTGTGCTTCAAAATTAAATTGAAAATTTAATATTAAACTTTGGTCTTGTATTTTGCAAAAGTACAAATTAATAAAGAGATCACAGTTTATTCGGAATTTATAATTTTAACATTGCGAAGTTAATTTTCTCGATTGGAAGCCATTCATCAGTTCCGACGATATTGACCAAGGAATCCATAGCAGCGAGCACACGGGCCTTTGGAGCAAGTTCGAGACTTGTGAAAGGACCTGTGATTCCATCCTCGTTCTTAACGTTCCACTTCATGTCGAGAATCTGACCAATGCGGCCGGCACTGATACCGAGGAACACCCAGTCACGCTCGAAAATGTCGACTTCGCCACGTGCGTAAAGTTCAGAGATGTATTTTGCGGAATCATCGAGACTGTCACCTGCAGCCTTGAGACGCTTGAGGAGATCAAGGCACTTCTCACCTGGCTGCATCAGATCGAAAACGTGCTGGTAAAGCTCGTTGAATCCAAATTGCTCGAGATCCTCATGGAGAGGAGGTGGTTCAACTGTCTGCTTCTCCTCGACGGCACCTGGGAAAGCGAATGGGAACATTGAAGCGATCTTTGGATCGATTGCTGGCGCCGCTTGCTCTGACATTTATGAAAATTTTGTTTGACCACATAACACTCAAAATTGTACCGTCATCTCTCTTAAATTTTGACCCTTTACAACATTTATCTACGATAACTTTACTTGGCAAATATTTAAAAGAATAATTTTTGACGTTTGACATTAACTTTATTTGACAAAATTAAAATATGCCGTGCTAAGTGAGCCTCATCATAAGAAAATTGTTTGATTTTCTCCGAAGCCTTAGTCGAAGCATCCAAGTATATTCCTTTGCAACACCAGAAGTGCTTCTGTTGTCGCGTTCACTTTTCGAAGCGCAACATTCAAAGTCAGCGTTGAGTCTTGGACCAATCAATCGAAGAGCACGCTGTGTTGTACGATAACCTAATATTATTCACCGCCTCATTTCTTTTCGAGGAACTTTTAAGAACCTCAACAAATCAGGCTTCGCCAAAGGCTCTCGCAGCTATCCGCATCGTGACAACCTTCATTGGCGAGGATTCTGTAGTCTTGTACATCTCAAATCATGGCAAAATCTAATCTCTTGCTCTTTTTTCCCTTGTTTAGTATAATAAGTACTTACTTTGGATGGGATTTGCTGTTGTTATCAACCTAAATCTCTGCAGTTTCAATTTTTTTATGTATGTTTTTGAACATTCAAATCACATTTTTTATCTCATAAACAGACACGCCGTAAACTAATTTATACGATACATTTCAATTTTGTTTTTTCTGAGCTCCTATGAAAAAACGCCAATCAGTAAGCAAGATGGAAGTTTATTCAAACTAATGGTACCGTTGTAATAGAGTTGCTACTTTCTGAGCGAGTTTCATCGTTTGGTACAAGATCTCATAAATAGCTGTTGAGAATGTAAATGAGGGATGAGCCGAATATTTGGAGATGAATCATTATAATGAGTCTGACTCCGAATAAAACATCTTCATCTTATTTTTAGCCATATAGACGATGTTGAAAATGATTGCGAGGACATCGGATACAATAAGAGAGAAGAATACCAATTTTTGTCTTTCTTTGCTCTTCTTTGAATCAAACTAATAAATCCAAAGCAAAAAGAATAGGAGAGCAATGCAACAAAGAGCAAGAGCAACACCAGCAATTCCAATATATGTATTTTTATCGGCTCAATTTTTCTTGCAGTCATCGTTGTCTGCTAAAGTTTTATCAGAGCAAAATGCAGTGTAATTGATATTCATATCCTGATATTTGGCAATTGATATATCAGAGCAGCCAATGATAAAATAAATCAAGCTGGTTAAATTAAAGATAATTGCCAAGAAGAAGAACCCTTTCTGGCAAGAGTCCATCTTTACCCACATGGCACCTATCTGATGTTCCATATTTTGATAAAATGAAGTGAAATTGAAATGTTTTTGTCAACATTTCCTATCGGCAATGATGAATATTTTGTGATATAGTTTTAATGTTCAGGTGAAATAAATCATGTTTCAAATTTTTCAAATGATTCATCAACAGAATTCTAATCTTAATTGACTGACTGTATAAAAAGAGAAAAAAAAACATTTTAAAGAGCAGTATAAGAAAATGGATTTACTGTATTATTTTAGCGTAACGTTTGCAATGAAATTATTGAATGAAATTACATTTTGGAAAGTTCGTTGTATCTCACTTTTGCCAAAAAAATACGTTTTTTTGGAACATCAAATTCATCTCAAAAAGAGGTGAAGTCTCAAATTCTGTGGCAATAATAAATCATTGTATGATTGTCAAACCGAAAAGTGTTGAATGCTTTGATCATTACATCGATTTAAGGAATGTGCAAAAATTTCAATTATACAGATGTGGAGGGATTTTTTATCCTTCCATCTCCTATCGCCGTGGGAGTTCGGATTTTATTACGATCCTCAAGGCTCGACTTGTATGTGACGTAAACTATTCAAAATAAACCCCATCATGCTACGTCTATGCCAGATGCCTGCAGTATCATATTTTGAGCATTTCTTAATTTTTTCAAAACCAAAAGTGAATTATTTTAACCTTTCTGTGTACAGCCTTACATGATTGGTATTTTCATGATTTTCTTTTTTGGTCAACATTTTATTCATAAACAATGGATATTTGCATTCAAAAACAGTCAAAAAAGTGGAGAACTCATATACAATGTTTTTAGCGTACAAAATAATTTATAAAACTAATTTGGAAAGATTTTCAAGAACCTTTGGTGTAATGAATGGCAGCTTAATTGGTGTATTTGATGGAATGTATTCCTTAGTGTTGATAACGAGACTCCATTTCTCCTGAAGGTCGACATCAAGGTCAACGAACTTGCGGACTCCAGGATCTTGAGTGACAACAATCGGGAATGGCTTCTTCACTTTTTCTTGCTCCTTGAGGTTCAATCGCACCTTTGATAACGCCTTGAGCAATCTAACGTGGACAGGAAGAATTCCCATCATGCATTCTGATCTAAGGCCCATTGCTAGTGTTGAGAATGGTGTTAAATCAAGGCCTGTTGAGCAATCAATCAACAAACAAATTAATCTCATCACAGTTTCACGCAATTGAGCTTCTTTCTTCGTTGTATGGACAAACTGAGAAAGGAAATTAACGAGACTCTGCTTAATTGGATTATCGAAATCCTTCAGCACTTCATATGCAGATGTGCGGTTTGTAATTGATTGTGGATGGATTGGGAAGTCATCGATCTCCAAGAGTCTGATTAACTTGGAGTTTGCTTGTGAAACAAGCATTGATTTATCTGCTTTCATGATAACATTCCCCCATCCAGGACGCGTTTTCTCGGTGATAATAGAATCGAGCATAAGAGGCAAGAATCCAGAGAATGTTGGTGGATTAATGAGATTGTTAACTTGTCTGTCAAACGTCTTTGAAATTACTGCGAGCGCTGATTCGATGATGTCTTCTGCCCTATAGTCATTAAAGGAGAGGAATGCGACAGCATCCCAGAACTGTCCAGCTGTAGGAATACCAATAGATATCAATGAAAGAGAGGCGCTAATTGTCTTTAATCTTGGCATCAGAAATTCATCAGACATATTAGTCCCATCCTGGATTTCGAATGCAGCATTCTTATAACCGCCGGTCTCATTATCCGGGCAAGTGTGTTCAATGTGCTTGCCGAGGAGTGAGAGGGCATGACTAGAAACGCTGCTGTCTGGAACGCGAGCCCACTTGAGCAGTAATTGGTACTCTATCTCGACGTTATACGATTCTGCATATTTCTCCTTCAGCTTGCTTGAGTTGATTCCAAGGGCACTTGCAGCAGCAATGACATCAACAATGCAGGCATTAGCACTCTTAACAACAGCTGGTGGAGCATTAACAAGCGCATCCACGGCAAATGAAGTGATTTTCTTGAATCGCGGTGTGTTATCGATAATGCAGAAGAAAGGTGGCGTTGTGAACCTTGAAACAGCAATTAGCGAGAATAATGGTGACTTTGACAGCAAGAAAGCAAGGATCTGGCGAGCTTTATCAGGATTTGTTTCAACAAGAGAAACCAAATAAGCGAAGAACAAATCATGCGAATATTGGGACTTGGATGTGATGATAAAAATAACTTTGTTAACTGCCGAACTTTGTGGAACTTGGCAAATCAACTTAAACATATCAAGTGGCCTCAAGCATCTGAATAGAGGCAGTGTCTTTGCTGTAACCATTTCAACTCCATGGGAAATAGCCACATCATTGAGCCATGGAATAACCATCTGCATCATCTTCTGGTTCTTCTGCACCATCTTCATTGCACGCGCAATGAACTGCTCACTGCAAAATGGCATTGCTTTTGCAAGCATTGCTGTTGTCTTATCAAGCTCTTGCTCAAGAACAACGCTCAGTGGCCTCGTCAAGTATCGCTTGAGAACAAGCATCTGCTTGAAAACTTCAACAGCAACTTGTGTATCATTGGCAGTAATTGTTGTTAAAGAAACTGCGGCAAGAGTATCTAGAGCCTGAGGTCTGATTGATGGAGAAGATTCCTCGAGGAGATAGAAGAATGCAAGAGCGATGAAATCACCAGTATGATTATAAATGAACTCAGAGAAAGGACCACTTGGAACGCCATTGGCTGAGAAATACCACTCCTTCAAGTAATTGTCTGGTTGACCGAAGTGGCCGAACATTCCTCCAAATGCACCAAAGAACTGAGGCTCAGTTTCACTCAGCATAAGGAATTTATCGGCATTCTTGTCAAAAGCCCATCTGAAGAGTGGAGAAAGTAAACTTGATTGTGTGATTATCTCATTATTTAACATTCTTTCGATGGCTTCTTCATTGGGCTGCAAAACAGTTAAGACAGCTTTATAGCAATCAATGCAGAGATCCGACATTAGCCCTCCTTGGTTCATGATGAAAGGAAGTGTATCATACCATGAAGTTCCTTCGCAGTTATAATTCATCTTTGGAAGTACTGTCTTAACACAAGGGAAAGGAGAGTGTGTGTTGATAGTCATTTCGTTGTAGAATCTGTTGAAAATGGTTTTTCCCGTTATCAGCTGATAAATCATCGCCATTTTTGCTGGATCATTTTCTTCAAATTTGTTGAAGATTGCGCCAAGCATCTGGTTGACGTATGGAATTAATTTGTAGTGATCATCATATTCAGCAACAAGCAGTGAAAGTCTGAATGATGTAGGACCGAGCAATCCATACAATGGCTTCATGAAAGTCGAAATCGTGCATGGATGTGAAAATGAATACAAAGCAACACCGAATGCGCAGTTTTCAGTCTTATATCTAAGCATTGAAGCCCAGAAGTTTGATAAGTTGATGAGATCTATGTTTGATGGATTGATCATGTTGACAATGAAGACAATGATATTCTGTAAGAAAACCATATCAACTGATGCAATTTCGAACAAATCTAGACATCTAAGAAGGAATGTTAATGTATCGCGACTGTATTTAGTAAAACTAGAAGCATAAGAAGCGAGATAGAATTGGTAAATATTGTTGTAATCAGACTGAGCAAAATCGTTGAAATGATAAAGTTCGGATGAAAGGAAATCAAGCAAATATGATTTTTGTGCAGTAATTGATGGTTTCCTTGTAGACTGTTCTTCGTTATTTGCAAATTGAGCAAATGCTTCGGGTCCAATGATTTTCTCTGCTAAGTTGAACAATTTAATGGCTTCCGACCTGATATATGAGAATGAAGAACAAAGGCCGAGAACACCTATTTGTACGATGTATGGAGCTATGTCTTCATCGGGTTTTAATTTCATGTAGACAGCGGAGTCAATGATTTGTTCCATTGTGTAAACAATTCTGAATAAATGCGCGATTTCGATTGTTGGACATAAGAAAACTAAGCTATGAGTAGATTTAACGAGATTGAAGAGGATTTGATTCTGTTTATATAGCAGCGCTTGAAGTGTGTGAATAGCCATAGCAGCAATTTCATTACTCGAACTCAAAACGAAATATGGAAGTTCACCTGCAACACTCTTCACGAAGTTCATGAACACTGCCATGTTAAGGATGCCTATTTGCCCTTCTACCTTCTTCATGTCGCTTGCTGATGAATATCCGCTGGCGAGATTTGGTTGAGGGTCATATTGCTCGAAGAGTTTGTATTTAGTGACACGAGATCCGAGGCGATCCCAGAGAACTTTGATCTTCTTGCCTGCAATATTATCTGCTGATGGAGGCATCGGATGTGATACTTTAGGAAGGAATTGAAGGAACTGATTGATTGGTGTTTGCGTCGTTTTGATTGCAGAAACAAGGCTCTGAACAAGGAAAAGTTCACTATTCATTGGAGCAAGCGATATCTTGTTTTTAGCAATGAATCGCTTAATAACTTCGAGTGCTGATTTGTCGATGATGTCGAACAGCTGTCTATCAGCAATGAAAGCAGAACCATGCACAAGGAATGTTGTCGTTGACATTGTGAATGCAAGGTGATTGTGAAGTGCGAAAATTTGAGTTGAAATTACATTTTGGCGAAGTTGTGCATAGCTGCTTAGATCATAGTTGGCGAGCTGAACTAAGAATATTGCAAGGTCTGTTTGTGCATCGTTGAAATAACGACCTTTCGAGATCGCTTTTTCAAATGCAGAGAAAATTAAATCCATCGGAATTTCGCATTTGCCTCCGGGTCTCTTCTGAAGAGAGTTCTTATCAACACTCACTTCCTGATTGTAATTTGGACCTGTTAATAATATTGTCAATGCTCTGATAAAGTTTCTTGCTCGAATTGGATGATTTATTAAAGGAATTAAACTTTTCTCGATAAATTGGGAAACTTTTTTAGCGTTTTCGTCTGAATAATAAATTCTCAATGCTTCTAATTCAGGAACGCTTAAAGCAACGTCATACTTAGATAGCTCCTTGCTAATGTACTTAGAAATCGGTGCATAAAGCGTATTAATATCTAAAGATGATGGATAAATTGAAATTACTTCGCAAATGTAAGTTAATATGAATTTGCAAATAGTTTCGCCGAACTGAATGTTGTTTTTGTTGTTTCTAAGTACTTTATCAATGATTTTGAGTTTATCGATAAATGTCATTATTTGGTCTTGTGTTGCTCTTTGTGGATGAAATCCTGAGAAGATTCTCAATGTGTATGTAGACGTCATAATGTTATTCGTAATCGTTCTTTCCATTGCCGCAATTAAAGATTGATGCGCATGTTCCGATACGAATGGAGTAATAGAATACAATGCTTTCGACCAATAAGCAGCTGAAATCATCGAAACTCTTGTTATATATGTAATATCGTTTGTAGAAAATGCATTTTGAATTACTAATTGGTATAATTGCTGAATCATTGCCTGATTTTCTTTCGAAATGTAACTCTTGTCTTGATTCGCTTGACTTGAGATACCAGAAATAAGCAATTGCATGAACGTAGCGATTAAAATTTCGTTCATAAGCTGCAAACTGTATTGTACATCGATATTAGAAAGGTCAGCTGGTTTTATTGTTGCAATGTAAGTAATATTTTTCGGCTGCTTGAAGTCAGGAGTGAAAGTTATCGTCGGCAAAGAAGAAATAAAAGCCTTCGCGCTATGAAAAGGATCGACAAGCGCAATCTCGGCGACGTGCGCAAGAATAGCAAGAATTGAATCGTTTGTGGAAAAGAAATGCGTGAGGTAAGTATTTAATACATTTATTTTGTCTATTTCATTCATTCCATCAGTGTTCGGTCGGTTTTTGATGAGAATTTGTGCAGTTAAAGACAGTGACAGTGAAAGGGACTCAACTTCTTTGGCGATAATCGACTGAGAAGCCATAAATCTTCTTTTTCACTCACTGAAATATAAAAAATATGTAATTTGACGCGTAATTGTCATTTTGCCGCGTAAATGGATAAATCATAAAATTTTGTCACAAATTGATGTCAAAAATAAGTATTTCAATGTATGCTGTTGAAGTACATAGCTCCACTACCAAAATTATTATGCTATTAATCGATATTGACTAAAACTAAATATATATCCCTATTGAGCAAAACTGTTATATTGCTTTGAGGTGATGCACCCGAAACATTGGAAAAACGGGAAAATTTCAATTTTAAATAATGTTTTAAAATCAAAGCTTATAAGCTTTCATTAAACTATCAAAGCATTAAGGAATATGTTGAATATAAGAATGCTCTTGTGAAAATAGTTGTAAATCGACAATACTGAAATCTATGATTTAGATATATAAATATGACATCTAATGAAGTCACATAATGTTTTAAGCCTGCCAATGACATAACGAAAGCATTAATGAAAGATCCATTGGAAAATGAGCATGACCCGAATATTTTTTATCCCATTCCTTTTTCACTATAAATTTTTATCAATTTGGTTCTCTTTGTTCTTCGATATAATATTGAATTAATCAGTCCTATTTGTTTATCTTCATATTATTATCTCAATAAGCTCACTATGTTTTTTATCATCATGATAGAAAGGGTCGCTTTTTCTTATGATTGAGATTGATAGATATCTTGTTGAGAATGATGCTGACGTGAATTAGAAAAACATCATTCAGATTTGCTTATTTCCGCAATTCCATGATCCATGATGTAATATCACAATGATGATAAAATATGAATGGTTGATTTTATATCACAATGATGATAAAATGTAATTGAATGATTAGTTAGCATCATGCTCAATTAATATGATTCAATTCAATGATAATTGATGATGGTGATTCATATCATAATGATAATAAAATGCAAATGATTGATATCATATCATAATGATAATAAAATATAAATGATTGATTCAATAACATAATGAAGACCAAATGTGAATAACTGGTATAGAATTATCATTATTAATTGCATCAAATAATGAGCAAAATAAAAAGACTTCGAAATTTCAATAGTAAAAACACTTTGCAGTATTCAGTTGCAGAAGTCAATTGAACATGAATTTTTGGAAATAGCTAATTGCGGTATAAGATGATTGTCATTAAATAAAGACATGATATTTTTGTTATCTCCTACAGCAGCATGAACAAATGTTTGATCAGTAATTTCGTTTCCCAAAAATTGGTGATATTTGAAATATTTCAAATGTTTTTGACAAATTTTGACTTTACTAGACAAATTTTGATTTTCATAGAATCCTTTCGGATATAACATTGTCATGCAGTTGAGATAATAATTTAGGAATTATAGTCTCTTGTCATTCATTGATTCATTTCGTTGAAATATTTTATATATAAAGCATCATTTACTAGTCACCATTCATAGTTTGACATAACAGCAATCTTTTTTGCACTGTGTTTAATGAACATTACGCATCGGAAGACGTTTAAATTAATTCTTTTGGGAAGATAAAGTGATGTTGCGGATTATATCTTTATCAAAATTACTTGAAATAGGAAGTTTGTGATATTCTTACTGTGTGAGATCGATCGATTTATCCCAAATTCGGAATTTTAAAAAAAATATTATTTTTTAAGCAATAACACGCTGAAATGCCTTTAAAAGGCCAAAAACATCATTTAACATCATTCAGAGCTTTAGATATTTAAACGTATCTTACGTTTAAAATTAATCAAAAATGTTTGATTCTTCCTCAGACAATGAACATGACACCACTGTTGCTAGTCAATTAGACACAACAACAGATTCCCAATTACTTATGGAAACAAGGAATGAACAATTGCAAGAAGAATTGGCATTGATGACTAAAAATTATAACAATTTACGTGCTCAGTTCGAACAAGCTGTCAAACTCACACAGAGTATTGACAATATCCATAATGAGAACGAGAAACATAAAGTCCAGATTAGAGAATTAGGAAATGAAAAACAAGACTTGCAACACAGATTAGAAATCGCTTCACTCGCCCACGAAGAGATGCTCAAGAAGTTCCAGGAAGAGAAGCAAGTCAATGCAGCCCAGAGAGACCAAGACGTGTCCGGAATGCAAAAAGAGTTCGAAAAAGTCAAGCAAACATTCAAAGCACAGATTGACTCGCTCTACAAACAGCTACAGTCCGTCCAGCAATCGAAGGATAAGGAAGAAGTCGCCCAGAAGACATTGATTTCAAGAATCGAGAAACTCATCGAGAACTGCGGCGTTTACTTGTCCATGAAGTTCGGGTCATTCGAGGAAGTTTGCTCCTTCTTCGAGAACCAAGTTCTCAAGGGTGCAACTGTTCAAAATCCAGCTGTCGCTCAACCATCAAAAGCAGAACAATCTGCTCCACAACCAATCTTCGCATCAGAGGAGAAAAGGGCGGAGATGGACAAGAAGATCAAGGCACTCAAGGCGCAGCTCAAGGAACAAGTCGCAAAGAACAGAGAACTCGAAGATCAGATCTTGAACAACACACGCGCAACGAATCAGCTCAACATCAAGCACAAGGCTGAGATTGATGCCTTGAACGCTAAGATCGCCCAGATCAACGAGGAGAACAACAACGTCGTCAAGGAGAACAAGCGCAAGATCGCCAACCTAGAGAACAAGATTGCTGCTCTCAAGGAGAAGGACCCCAAGAAATCGCAGCCAGCAGCAAAGGAGAACGAGAACGAAAATCCAGCTAAGCAGGCACAGGTAGCTGTAAAGCAGCAGCTGCCACAGAAGCAGGTTCAGCAATCTGAAGCACCAAAGGCGGCATTTCTCAAGTCCGATCTCGACTCTATCACAGAGCAGTACACGAACAGAATCAGCGAACTCATAACACAGCTCGAGGAAGTCACAAAGAAGTACAACGACGCTTTGGAGATGAACAAGAACTCAGAGCACAAGTGCGGCGAGTTGCTCGTCACAATCGATAAGAACGCAAGTGAGTTGCTCGCTCTCAAGAGAGTCCATGAGGAGACCGTCTGCGAGATTGAGTCCATCCGCAAGGCCCTTCACTCCAAGGAGGAGAAGAAGGACAAGAAGGCAGACAGAGAGCGCAGGAAGGAGCAGCAGAAGCAGAAGGCCGCTTTCATCTGCCTCGAGAAGTCCGTCGAAGCCCTCAAGAAGCAGATGTTCGATACGCAGTACGAGAAGGAAGGATTCTTGCAGCAGATCTCAGAAAGAGACTCCCAGATCAAGTCCCTCCAGCGGGAGATCAAGGACCTCAAGCAGTCACACGAGCGCATGCAGGGTGACCTCAACGATGCCACAAACAAGCTCGAGAACGTTAAGATCCCAACAGAGAGCGAACTCATTCCAGCCGCTGTTTGGACAACGGGCGACTTCGAGAACCCACTCCAAACACAAATCGAGAAGATCGCTGAGACGGAAGCTTTGTCTGCTGCCGCAAAGATTCAGCATATCTACAGAATCATCAACAAGTTCATCAACAAGAAGATCGATGAGTACAAGAA
Source organism: Trichomonas tenax (assembly GCA_023091735.1). Lineage (NCBI taxonomy): Eukaryota > Parabasalia > Trichomonadida > Trichomonadidae > Trichomonas > Trichomonas tenax. Next base: position 70,131 of record JALKBU010000053.1, read on the forward strand.
GTGCTTAGATGAGGCCTACGGAAGCTATGATGAAGTCAAGTGCGCAATGAACGACTTCCTTGTTTCCCTCACCATCACTTTGATGGATGACGCCATCACATTCGATGAGTTTATGGAGCAGAGCCTCGGCGAGAAGATCATCAAGGCTGCCTCCCAGCTCAGATCTCAGGTTGTTGATGAGAGAAGACATGCAGAGATGCTTCAGGCTGTTGTCGATAGATTCAACAATCACTTCGGTTCCTCCGATGACGTCAACGTGAAGATCAACATGATTTGCGACGAGATGGAGCACAAGAAGGAGCTCATTGCCAGAAGAACGAAGAAGTGCAAGGCCTACAAGCAGGCACTCAACGAAGCAGAGCTCAAGATCACAGCCATGGAGAGAGATCACGAATTCCAGATCGAAACAAGGGACATGGCATTCGCTGACATGGAGAAGAAGAAAAATGCTCTCGCCGACCAGGTCAAGGCCCTCAAGGACGAGAACAAAGCACTCAAAGAGAAGCAGATCGAGATGACAGAGGAACTCGAGAATGCCAAGTCAGAGCTTGAAGAGAACAAGGAGAACCTCGAAGAAGAGCGCAGATTGCTTGAAGAGACAATCGCTAAGAAGCACGAGGACCACAACAACGAGCTTCAGTCCGAGTTATCTGCAGCATCTCAGAACGCTGCTGAGTTATCAGACCAATGCAACAAACTCAAGAAGGCACTCCAGATGCAGAAGCAGTTGCTTGCTGAAAGAGAGCAGACAATTGCAAATCTCAAGGCTAACACAAAGAAGGAAACAGACTCTGTCTCTGTCAGACACGAGATGGAGAAGAAGCAGATCATCGAGTCCTACGAGAAGGCTGTCAAAGAGATCACAGCTCAATGCGAAGCTCACAGAGGTGATATTGAAAAACTTAGTGTTGCTCTCGCACAGTCAGACAAGAAGCTTAAGCAGGCTCAGACATCAACACTCAAGGCAAAGAGGATGAAAGTCAGAGCGGAGTCAGAGCTCAAGGCACTCGAGGAACAGCTCGAGAGAGAAAAGAAACTCACTGAGTCAGCTCTCAAGAATGCTGCAATTGCCAACGAGTCAGAGGCATCCAACAAGATCAACATTGTCAAGGCTAAGGCAGAGGAGGACAAGAGGAAGCTTATTTCCATTGCTGCTCAAGAGTTCTCACAGTTCTTCAACGCGGGTGATCAGATCGATGAGAGATCATTCAAGACATTGATCGGAAAGGCAAAGGATGAGATTAACAGACTTACAAAGATGGATACAGCCATTAGACGCTTGGTTGGTGCTTCTGGAAAGCAGGCAACCGACGATGCTGTCGCTCAAGTCTTAATCAATTAATTTTTTGTGTGTTATAATTTGTCTTTATTTTTATTAGATTTCATTAAACATATTGTTTCGAGATATCTATATTTAATTCATGTTGCCAATGTCTATAATAATATAAACTTAAACTCGAAATCTGTTTATTAGTTCACGAGATAAATTAATAAAAAGGTCATCAATAATATAACCTTATTATATCCCTGATAATGTTATAAGACCCTGTTAAATTATAATTTTTATTGATTTCAAAATGGAGTTTTCGATGGATAACTTCGATTTTCCTGAGCATTACAAAGATTACGTAATGCAGAAGCAAAGGAAAATAGAGTTAATATCCCAAATAACAAAAGATAATTACAAAGAAATTCAACAACAGCTTATTCCTTATTTTTCACCGTTACCACATGACGTAACAGCTTTCTGTGAGCTATTTATTGGAATTTCAAGAAGAAAACCAAATTATTTGTACCATTATATGTGGGTTTTATGTGAATTGCTTAAAACAGCCCCAGCTGCGAATCGCCCAAGTCCGCAGGACATTTTTGACTCAACCACCGACATTTTTTCTTTCTTTGTTAGATTTGGAATGTTTACACCAGCAGATTATCGCGCTAATTACCATTATATAAGTTTACACGGTTCTCCAGAGTTCATGAGATCCCTTATCATTGTTAGTAACGTGTTCGAAAAACAAGAATTATTAAATCTTTTCTTTTCATCGAATCCAAGCAAACCTCTGCCGGTATTAAGTTCAGCATACTTAAGTAGACCAAGTTGGGGTGTTATGGGCAGTCAAACACCAACTTTCCAAATGAAAGTTCATATGGAGGAAGAAGAAGATCAGCAAGAGTTTAAATCAGACGATTTCATTCAGCTCATCAGCAACAATGTCGACAGCGTTATTTCTATCCTCGAATGCCGATGCAAAACGAATAGCATTTTAACAGCACTTATTAATGATGATATTGATTGGTTTAAGAAGCACGTCACTGATGTAAATCCGGTAATAGGTCACCACAAGTTTGAATTTTTGAATGTTTATTATGGAATTATGCCATCATCACAAATTTTACTTGTTGCAGGTCAATTTGGTGCTTCAAAGATTCTCAGTCATCTCCTTTCGAACTGCAAACCGGACCATCAACTCATCAGGCTCGCAGTGACTGTCGCTATCAATGGAGACCTTGAGAATGTTAAGCTTATATCTACAAAAGTTCCTTTACCTTCATTCGTCCTTTTGCACTCACTGCCGACAACTAATCTGAAAGTTTTGGAGTTTTTGGCTGAAAACTGTTTAGGCAAACGATTATTGTTTAATTCTGCTGTTGTTATACCAGAGTATCGCTTACCGTATCCTCCATTATCTGCTGCATTTCTTATTCAGAAGATCGCTGTTCCAGTTACATATTTCCAAAACTTTGGTTATGATTCAATGATTGAAGATATGTTAACTTTGTTCTTACTTTATCAAGGCACAGTTTCAGTCAATAACAATGAAATCTCATACATCATAGACTACTTGCTTCAACAGGGCAGAGATGATATCATTCTTGCGTTCATCAATCGCACGCAGTTCAAGTTTAATTGGACTAAAATGATTCGAAAAATGGATGTTGGAAATATCGATGCACTTCTTAGAATTGTTAAACAGGCATACGGCCAGATTCCTATCAAACAGCTTGTTAAAGCGTTCTCTATGTCATTGAAGAACCACATTAACTTCTCTATGCGTCCTCTCATTGATAGTGGAGGCAAAGAATTTCTCGAATATATCGTTCCATCATTCGGAATCTCTGTTCTTAACACGATCGCTCTTCACTGCGAAGCCACAGTAATGCGTGCTTGCATCAATGTTCCAGGCATTGATATCAACAACTCAAAGAACCCAGGCCAAGCTGCACCAATCCATTTTGCTGCATCAAGAGCTGACGAGACGATGGTTGAAGTTCTCATCACAGTTCCTGGAATCGATCTCAATCGCTATGATGGATACAACAGAACTCCACTTGATATCGCCAGGAGTCCGCAAGTTGCTGTAGCACTCTACAATGCCGGCACAAGATATGGAACAAGAGAAAGAAAAGATTTGTTCAATGAGAGAGATTTCGTTAGAAGTAATGCTTTGATGTTTAAGTCAACAGTTTACGGTCCTCTTGATAACATTGTAAGTAATGCACGCCATCCAGCGTTTATGCCACAGCAGCTTTGGGCAACAATGAGCAACAGACCTGTCGATGAATGTCAGATTGTTCTCTTGCTTAACAATTGGCAGAGCGGGCAATTGCACCTTGGATCAGTAATGAGAAGGCCAAATACGAGAACGCAATTTGGAACTGTGTCCAAGATTCAGCCATCAGGTCCATATGGATTCGGTGATAATTTGGGCAACAGAGCTTATACTCAAAATTATAATGATATCCAATTTGGAGGCTATGGCACAATTGGATATCAGAAGGTTCCGCACAAACTGAAACCCAGTAATGAAAATAATTAAATGAATTGTTCTTAATAAAAATGCTATATATATAATAACATTTTAATATACAAACATTACTCTTCATCAAGAAGGAGATTCTTTCTTATTGTAGCTGATTGTGACTCATTATCATTCATTGCACGAAGGGCTTCTTCAACTTTCTTCTGTCCTCTGTAATGTCCAATAATACAGCTCAATATTGCGGCGATAACTATAACTAAAAAGACGGAAGCAGCAGCAATTATGATGATTGTATGTGTCAACATCGCGAGTGGTATTTTGCCTCGTGGAGGTCTATAAACTGTCTGGTTTTCGAAGTTACGCATTGCTACAACAAGTTTTGGATCTGGACAAACAACACTTCCATATAAATTCGTAAAATTCAATTGCATTCCTTCTTTCTCGCATATCTTTGTTTCTTTTCCAACAGTTATCTTCAATACACCATCATCGACAGAAGATTTATAACATCTTGGCGAGTTGGAGCTCTCTGAGTATGAATATTCACTCAATGATGACATCACGCAAATTGAGTTTTTGCCGTAATTTTCTTCTTCATAGTATTTTGCTGTCTCAGGATTTCTGCAATTTCTCGACATCAGCGGGAACTGTATAAAGTCTGGAATCCAGTACATTCCTCGCGATTGGAAGTCTAAAGGATTGTAAAATGATTTGGCTTTGCAGAATGCTTTATCTTCTGTTGTCCATCCGGGACAGTATTGATTGATGACGCTTATGCACTCGCCGACATACGAGTAATCGAATGAGCACATCACCTGTCCGCTCTGTGTTGGTTTGCAAAGATAATTCTTTGGAAATGTTGTGTAGGGAGCGCCAACAGGGAACTCAGTGAGTTTGTCACCACCAAGAGAAGAACCTTCTCCCCACGCGAGAGGCTCTGCCATTGAATAGTTGCATTCATACCATCCTGAATCTTCGAGCATCGATAATGTCAAATCTGATATCACAGCAGGTTGTATGGATATTCCGACCATTAATTCATTGAAGAAAACTCTTCCTTCTGGATGTGATAACTCTGTTCCTGTTGATCCTCCGTCTTCGAGCTCAACACCCATTGGAACACTATCAGCAAACGCTGTTCTATTCCATCTCTGAATCGCATATTTCCGGCACTGGGGCGTGTGAAGAATTGTAAATGTTTTTCCATCTTTCGTGTATTTTGTTAATGGTAATTTCGATCCCCAGCTGTTGCCTGTGTCTCTGTTAAGCCAGTATTCGTATAGGTCCTTGGAAATGCCCAAAATGTGGCAAATTTCGTGCAAACATGTTGTGAAGAATTTTCTATCATAAGATGTCTCGTCTTGTGCAAAATCGGGAATCTTTCGAGCGTTGATATATATTCCACCTCTAATAGGTCTGTTATCGAAAAATGAAAGTGAATCAGGGAACGCTGAAGCTAATGTACTTGAATAATCACCGAATGGCCTTGCTACGACTGCAACGTAGAGATCTGTATGATATGATTTAGATTTTACTGTAATATCATTCATATTTTTTGATCTTATAGGAAGTGTACAACGAGAGACGTTTAATAATCTCGATAAGTAAGATTCTATTGATTTCATTGTTGTTTCGAGCACTTGAAGCTTATTTTCTGTTATAATATCTTCTTCTTGGCAATAATAAGTTCCCATTGCCCAAGAAACCATTTGACCTGACGATCCACAGATCAGTGGATCGATTTTGTCGCGAATTATGGATGTATCTATGTAAACTCTTATTGGTTCTCTCGATGAAGACGAAAGCTGCGATTTTCGCTTGTTTTCGCTCATGTGGTCGACGAGGTTCTTAGATTTCGGTAAAAGACCGTGAATACACTGATGTGAAACCGAGAAAGTAAAGAGAAAAAAAGCGAAAATCATCTTCTATAAAATTATTTCCCGGTAGATAATTTTTTTTTCGAAAAGGTTAAATTTACATAGTCAGATTGTCAAAAGAATAAAAACTTTAGAAAGTGTGTGGAAAATCACACTTTATCTATATCTAATGTCTGTGTTAGCATTTCATACCATAGTAGATTCCTCACACAATAATATGAAACTTAACATCAATCCAGAATTAAAATTCTAATTATTCTTACATTATTAATTTCAAAGTCAAGATTGATTATGATTTAAACTTTCAATAACCTTAGTGTGGATTATCTAATATGATAGCTTTTGTAGGACACTTATTAACCTAAATTATTAAGTATCATTGGTTCAACAATGTGTTTTTATGGAATGGCTAAGTCCCAATTACATAAAATCCTTCCGTAAATATATTTATAATAGTTTTATGACCATATTAAGATCTAATAAGAGTGATGAAAAACCGATTTGCGAATGTAAGTAAGATTTTATGAATTTTGTATAGGGATATCACACTGAATATGTTGTCATAGATCACGATCAATCAATCATATATCAATATCGAAATGGATGAATCATAGTCGTTAATCAACATCAAGGCTACACTTAGATTTCACTTTCACTGTATTATGTTTACCCAATGATTTACTCAAAAATAATGATGTTAAAAAATTATCAAAGAATAATTTGGTGTGAATATAAGAATAATGTAATAAAAATGATATATTTCAATAGAGTTTATTGTGCTCTATGATAACATAATTGTTGCAAATTGATTAGTATTACCAATAACGAGATAAAGCAGCAAAAACTAACGCGAAAAGATCTGACAAAGAAGATATCATTTTTATTTTATAATTTTTGGATGACTGAAGAGATTGTTTTGGAGAAGAACGAAGCCCTGATGGAGCGCGTCAACAACATCAAGGACTACTTCGGTCAGAAAGGGAACATTACAGCTGAAACAGCTATAAGTCAATTAAAATTCTTTTTAGGAATGGCGAGCAGATATCACTATTTCAACTATTTGCCGGACACTTTAAGATCGATATTGGTTTTGCTTAATGATACACTCTCAGAGGGCCAAAACAACGTTAAATTCCATAACGCTGCGATAAAATTTGGAATGATTCAAGACTTAATTCTCTCCACAAAGCCGCCGGATGTCACAGCAGACTCTTTGAGAAGGATTATCTCGGTTACTCCTTACGATCTTGATTCACAGACAATGAAATTCCACTGGAAAGAACAATACACCTTCGAGGAGTCCATTTTCTTCCCAGATGACCACCTCAAGCCTTTCATTGACAAATTCTTGGACGAACTTGATCCTACAAGAACATGGTACCAAATCTACGATTTTTCAAAGAATTGCGCACAGTATCTACAACAAGCATATTCCATTACAGAAGATCAACCTCAAATTTTAGCATTTTCTTCACGCGCTCTTTATAAAGTTTATTTCAAATTCGCTGGTCCAATATTTACATATCATCCAACAGACGAAAAATTCTTGTCACAAATAGCATACCTTAGGACACTCACACCAGCTGATTTAATGATCCGTGAGAAATTCCTTCCTGATGGAACACACAAAGTTCCAATCAACAAACAAACCACTACTCTCTATAACCACACAGTTGGGATAGCAAACTATTTGCCTTTCGATGATATTCCTGATGACCTTTTCTATCATATTTCTATTCTTCATGATACTGTTTTTGAGGAACTTATTTCGATCATGTATCAGAGAACAGACAAGAAGATGCCATTATCTCAATTCAGAGCTAACGCATCACTCGGACAGGAAGACGTTATGCCGATTATCATCCTTGTTTTAGTTTTAGCTGATATTCCAAACCTCCCAGACATAGTCAATTTCTTCAATGACTACACGACACAGATCGATGTCAATTCAAAGAGTGGCTTGTATATGGCTAATATTGCAACAGCGTTTGGTGCAATTATGAACTGGGAAAGAGCTAACTAAGACCCGTTTAGATCACTGAAGATGTATCTCGACATTCTCCCTTTTGTTAATGTCATATAAAAATTATTTTTTAATAAAAATGTCATTTCATGAATAATTTCCTATATGTCTGGGCCATTGCTATCATTTCACAAATCAAACATGATCTAACAATGTTAATAAAAGTTGTTCAAAAATACTAATATGCATTGCACTATCATTAGGATATAAATTTGCATTAAAGTGTTTCTGTACTATATTTTTGTCTTATTGTGGATGTCTGATTTTAAATGATGGAAATCCTCATTATTTAGAAGTGGGGGCGCAGAAAAGTTTTAAATCAGAAAGCCATAATGATATGGTATACTGTATAGGTCCTGCTGATGCTATATCCGAGAGGGATCTTGAAAATAACAAGTCTATGATACATGAAAAATTGAGAGCTTTACCACGAAAAGTGACGCTTGAATGATTTAATGGAGCTATCCGCGAATTTGGGATAGACACGATTTTAATACTTGTGGTGAAGAACATGAATTGAAATTCATAACTATAATGTATAAACTCAAAAATTATGACTATAATCAATTAATTTATAATGCTGCTAATATATTATTGTAATTGTACTGATTTACTGCTTTCATTTGATAACCATTTGTGAATAAAAGGAATGTCCTGTAGTTAAAGATAGTCTTTGGAGATATTTTCGAATCCAAAAAATATAAACATAGGGCTATGAGCGAATTATTGAAACCATGAATAGCGTAGAGCTCCCATAACTTATTTGTTGAATAAACAGATTCTGCTGCCTTCATCCCTAGGAGAAATCATTAAATAAAATGCAAATGTCAAAATTTGTTTAAAAAATTCTTTCCGGAAAAAGCATGATTTGTGAATTTTAAAATCCAAGACGAACAATTTTAGTGGAAAATCGTAAATATCACATGAAATCTAGGTTTAGAAGGAAATCATGAGAATTGAAAATTTGCAAAAAATTAAGGAAATTCAATCAATTTTAAGTCCAATCGAATCCACATAGGACACAATACACACCCATACTACAAGGTGGGTAACATAACAAAAGTGAAGTAAAATACGTTATAAAAATTACCCTTGGCAGAACTTTTTCTATCCCTTTATATACCATTACTATGTATGTAGATTATATATTTTGTAAAATTTTCTTCCAAAACATCACTTTTGTATGTGTCCCCACTTCTCATTATTTTGACATTTTGTTATGTAAACACATGATTTCGAATATTATTGTCGAATAAACTTGTAATTTTGTCATGTAAACGAAAGCCTTATGCAAAATTTTTGGCGCCAAATCCCAGAATAGATCACATTGGAAATGACAGTTGGCTACATGAACAGGTTAGATTAGACTCTAATTTAGAAAAAGGGGAAACTCCTCCTTCCCGTTCATTTCCTCTCCAAACCATGACCGCCTTGATCCATTCTCCCTGGGGAATATATAAGTCTATGGTGGCCCTCTAGAGAGCAAGCATCTGACTTCACATTTGAAATGTTTGGCCAAAAAAGAGTTCCCCTTTTTAATTTAGAGGTATTAAAAATTCAGAGTAATCATGTGCTTTCTCAGATTATTTTGCAAGCAAAAACATGCATTTGACGAACACTTCCATGAATTAAGGTTCGTGGGGCATAAGTGTATGGAGAAGTATAATACTCTAATAATTAAATTCTCATCTCGATGCGGATTAGATTTTGGTTAAATTTTGACAAATAAAGTCCAATAACGTGTAAAATGACGCGTAAATATAAAATTCTGACATGTAAAGCAACAACAGGAAATTTTCAATATGTAAACTTTTGAAAAATGAGTATTGAATTATTTCCAATTGTAAACTTCCTTACAAAATTCATTGTTCGTTATCTCCAAAAAAATAAATGGCGAAGGTCGTGGACAAAGACAGGCTTTCTAACATCAGGATGCATTCATCATTAGCACTTTCGTCCAACAGAAAGTCCTCCACAAGGCTCAGCCAACAACGTCCGCCTTCTAACAGGCAACAATCAGAATATCGTCCAATAAAAGTCATTGGTCAGGGAGCTTTCGGCATTGTTTACTGCGCCAGAGCTGTGGATGGTTCAATTGTCGCTATCAAAAAAGTTTTACTCGATCCAAGATACAAAAATAGAGAACTCGAAACGATGCAGGAAATAAATAACAGATATTGCATTCGATTGCGATCTGCGTTCAAAACGCCTGGTCGTAAGCCAAAAGAATACTATCTCAACCTTGTTATGGATTATCTTCCGTTATCCCTCCATCAATTCAATATGAACTATCGAAAAGAAAGAAAATACCCTCCACTTCTCTACGTCAAGTTGTTTGCGTTCCAGATGTTTGCCGGTTTAAACTATATTCATTCAATTGGAATTACTCACCGTGACTTGAAGCCACAGAACATCCTATGTGACATGGAATCTGGCGAGCTGAAGATTTGCGACTTCGGATCTGCAAAACAACTTGTTCCCGGTGAGAAAAGTGTTTCTTATATTGCTTCTCGTTATTATCGTGCTCCAGAGCTCATTTTCGACTGCGTGTACTACACATCTGCGATTGATATCTGGGCTGGCGCATGCGTCGTCGCTGAAATGTTGATGGCTGGTATGCCCATCTTTGCTGGTGGCAGTTCATTAGGACAGTTTCATGAAATCGTCAAGGTTTTAGGCCCACCAACAGAAGATGACATGAATTCATTCCAACATGGTGCAGACATTCCACTTTCCACTTCTCCTGGAATTGGACTTGAAAATGTTTTGCCTAGACATACACCACCGGATATTATGGATCTCCTCAAGAGCATCTTCATATATAATCCATCGAAACGTCCAACAGCCTTGGAATGCATCAAGCATCCATGTTTCGATGAATTATTCGATCCAGAGCTCAAGATGCCAAGTGGGCGTCCATTCCCAGTACTCGATAGAAGCGGTCAAAGCATCGAATAATAGAACTAACTGTATGAAATTGTGAGAAAAATAGAAAATGAAAAAAAACTTGTGTTCAAATAAAGATTGTTTATTTACTTATAAAGGAATACTAGATATCATGATATGAGCTAGTTATCTTCATCTAACTCTCTAAATTAATTTTTTTTTTGTTTTTAATTGTCAACTCTGATTAAAATCACATCATTATTAGAACATCCGTATCGATTTTGATCATCTAAACAAGTACACATTGTTAGATCACATTATTATAGGTTAATTTTTCAAATGACGAGTTCTTCATCGAGTTCGTCAATATCCATTTCTTCGATTCTTTTCAGCTCTTCAAGCTCTTCTGGTGTCATATCTTGATCTAATTCAATTCCTTCTAAATCATCATCGTCTAAAGGCTCCAAGTCTATTTGCATCGTTGGCTTTATAGGAGTTCTTCGTGACTGCAGCTTGTAAAACAGTCTTGCCCAAAAAACATTTTCTGAAATTTTCGAAGGAACGAGTCTATCATTAATACGTCTAAGGTTCGGTGAATTTTTGAGAAATCTTTTAATCTCATCATTCTTCTCTTCGTATATAAACATCATTTCGAATTGTTTATAATTTTCTTCCGAAGGCTCTGTTAAATATGTAGATGCGTTTTCGAGAATTGGTAATAGAGTCGTATCGAAGTCTTTGTCTGTCTCATTTGTTGATTTTTGGACTTGTTCATCTAATTCCATTATTTGATCTTGCAGATTATCAACAAATTCCAGTGTTTTATCTTTCACATTCGAAACAAAAGAACTTATTCTTCCCCAAATACTTTTCACTGGACTTGATTCGACATTTGGGGATTTTGACATCAATAAAAAATAATTAAACTCGCAATACAATTTTCACAACAATATATATATATACTCACTGAATTATAATCATTTTCATTAAATTATAATTTTCATTTAAAATATATTAAAATAATCCATAACTCAATGATATATATCATCAGTAAGCTACCAATAAAGAATGTGCGAAGTTTGAAGAATATATTAGAAAATATCAAGAATTGAAATTCAACTAAATCAGTAAAAATTTAGATGCAATTTATGTATTCATGGGAATTAATTGAGTATACCATGAACAAATGGCTACTAACATGAAAGTTAAAGATCTTGATCAGAATTAAAGAGCTTGAACATTAAAACAAGAATAAACAAAGCTATGCCGACAATAATGATTGGCCATTTGTTTGATTTCTTTTTAACATCATCTTCATCTCTATAATTTGAATCATCAATTTGTTTTGCTTTTCTTGTTTGAATTGGCTCAACGTGATCACGCGCTGGCTGCGGCATTTGAACTCTTGGACGGTTTTCTGTCAATTTAACGTTCTGAAAGGTGTTAAAACCCGGATTTTTCTGCCAAGGTGACATTTAAAAAGTGTCAGTTCGTAATTGCTCTTTGATTCATGTCTATTAACAAACACAGTATTTTCTTTAATAAATCATATCTATACTCTCTTCTGATTTCATATATCTAATATCCCTGAATAAACACCAAAATTCAAACATCATCATATATCTTATTATATCTCCTCATATTTTTTTTATTTGTTATTTTAAGTTCAGTAGCGTTACACCTATATAACTACCCTATGCATTACTAATTTGCAATTCCGAAAGCCTTTTTGTTATCGAAGAAAAATCAACATTTTTGATTTTTGATATTTCTCTTAAAATATTTCGTTGTTGTGTTTCATGTATGTGAGTGTGTGTATTAGAGACATATAATAAGAAAATTATTTATCAATAAAAAACGAAAAAGCAAAATAATAAATAAAATATAAAAGAGCAGGTGATGATTACTTAGGTTTCATTGATGAAAGAAGAGAGATAGTTGTGTTCGTTCTAAATTTCAATCTGTGAGACTTAGTGATGCCAATCATCGAGATCTCGTTCGGTGGCTTAACTGATGATGGCTTAGATTCATCGATTTCGCCATGGTTCCAGTATGGAAGAAAGAGAGCCGCGATAGTTCTGTTGCCTGCAAGAACAGCGATCTTGTATGGATGTGTGTCTTCATTGACATTCGGGTTGCATCCAGCTGCAAGGAATACTTCAGCAGCATCAGTGTTGTCGTAATATGCAGCGTAGGAAAGGCCTGACCAGCCTCCCTGATCGAGCATATCGATGTTTGGTGAGTTGAGAACAACTAACTGGGAGATCTCTGGTGAACCGACGGCACCTGCGATGTGCATAGCGCCGAATCCAGCACGATCGTTAGCAAGCATGCCGTAGCATATTGCTGCGAAGACTTGCTGGACATCGTTCTTGCGGACGGCTTCCTTGTAATCGATTGCTGGAGCTGATGGATTGAGGAATGCCTTTGCAACATACTTATCCTTGATGAAGCGTTCTCTCTCTTCCTTGGTAGCCTGGTCGGTGATTTGACGTGGACCGACTGCGGCTTGAAGGACCTTGTTTGCGTTTGTGTTTCCGATGACTTGAAGAACCTTGAGTGTTGTCTCATCGAGGTGATCGAGTGTGAGAGAACGGACCTTGGAAATATCAGATGTGAGAGCACGATGGACCCCGGAGCAGTTGATGCAAATGCATGTGCCCCAGTTGATGCAGCACCAGCTTGGGTTATGCGCTCCGCAATCAGCGCAGACCTGCTCGCGCATGAGTTTCTGTACAATCGAGTTGTCGCTGTCTGTTGTTGTTGGCTGTTGTGTATTTGTTGTGTTAATTGCGTCTGAGTGATCGAGTAAGTATTGAATGTTGTTGTTGATGACGGACATCCATTCCTTCATATCCCAGTCTGTGAGTGCCTGAAGTGTGTACGTCTTATCTCTTGAGATGATCGTGAAGCAGTTGCGACGATCCGGATCATTGAGTGGCTTAGTTGATGTCAAGAGAAGTGGAAGCTGACCGAGCTGTTCTTCAGCATCTTCTGCGTTGTGGAAGTAATATAATTTATAATTTCTGCAGACGAAGTAACGACGCTGCCATGATTTCGTAATTCCAGAGCCTTTCTTCCACAAGTAACCCTCGTGGATGAGAGAGTTTGTGCCTGGGAATTCGAGTCTAATGCGGCGCCAATATAATTGGTAATAACTTTCGATGGATTTACGGAAAATGTTTGTATTTTTATCGTATACCGCTATTTCTGATGTTGAAATTGGAAGGGCTTGGCGGATTGTGTTGAAGTGATCTTTTGCACCTTTGAAGAAGTCCGCGCACTGTTCATAAGTTGTTCCAAGCATGTTAAGGAAAGCGATAAATTCTGTTAAGATTTCGACGTTCTTCTTACGTTCAACAAGTTCGAGTTGGCGAGATAATTGGAAGTCGGCAAAAACAGCTCTACCGTGCGCTTGCATGAGCTTCATATCGAATTCTTCAATTTCTGTGTCTGAAACCTTCTTTTTGGAGAGCGAAACGTACTTTTCGAAGGTAGAATGATAATTATCATACATTTTTTCTGCTTGTTTTCCGAATTGTTCCGCAGATTTGACGTCACCGTTGACGAACTGATTTAATGGCGAGATAACAGCTGTCTGAATCATATCGAAATGGGTGTTCATTGTTTCTTGGAAGTTATCGAGGAGTTCAACGATGTACATGATGTTGGGATCGCCTTCGACTTTACCGAAATTGTTGAAACTGAGAGAAAGTTTTGTCATAAGACCGCATAATTGTTTTCCGCAATCGACATATCGCGTGAAAGTTCTCTCCGCATCAAGGACGAGAGAGGACATCTTCTGGATGCTCTCGAGACGCTTTTTCAGACCATCCACGTGCAGTGGAGAAAGGTTGAGATAAGCTACATATTCCTCCATTTTTTTTCTAAAAAAAATCCGATTTCTTTAAAATATTTTTGTCAAAGATGCAGTCGTTCACCGGATATGGCTTTATGGACAGTAGTGGATGCGGTTGGTTTGAAAAATAAAGCAAAAGGAGACTTTTAATATGTTGTCGAATATACTTAGTTGATTCGCCTTTTGGATGCGATGGTTTACTTTTCAGTGCCATGGTAATATCAATGGACGGATAAAATTGATCCTAATGACATTTTTTTCGTTCGAATTTGATTTTGTTACAGATTTGTATTTGGTGGTTTTGCTGAATATAAGATATACACGTGTTTTCTTCATTATTGGTTGGGTTATTTCGATCATTTGGTTAAGATAGTTAATTTTCTGACTTTTAATTATTTTACTTGACAAATACAATATTACATGGCATTTTTATATTCTTTGTCACTAATCTTGATTAATAATATTATAACATGTCTTTTAATATTTACAAATATAATATATACTATTTTGCCTATTATTTAGATAAATTAGAAAAGATTATATACATATTTTTGGTAATTTATAAATTATTTTAGCATAAATAAGCTAATATAGAACTACATAAATAGTATATATAAATATTTGTGTATAAATATGACTTATTAATGTCTATAGAGTAGTTATATGAATCAAAATTTTATATTATTTCTCTAAAAGTAGCCAAAGTCATGGGTATGAAGGCCACAATGCTGAGGTTGAATATGGTGTATGCTTATAGTCTTTAATTTTTGGTATCATAATTAGGAATTTTCTTTATATATAATTAGATTTCTCTGGACCTTTTCGATATCAACTGATGGGTATATATGCAACTGCTTTACCAAATAAAAATTGGTGATTAATTGAGTAAATGTCGAGAAAATGCTGTTTTTCTAAATATCGATCAGTATCTCTTTATCTGTGAGTAATATAGAAAAATTGCAAAGGTAACATATATGTAATTTTTAGTAGAGATTAGAATGAATTGTGTTTTGTAACATTTTGGTGGGTTTTTGTGATTTGCTAATAATTCATTTCTTCGAATATTTGTTTTTATGCCTGGCTTACGTTGGACTTTCCCTCCCACTTCTTGAGGTGAGGATGGACATGAGGTCAAAACATCATGTTATCGATAAATGAAAAGATCAGACATTGACATTTCTAAAACTAGATTTTGGCAAATTTTATCATAAAAATTGCTGACTACATAGATTGTACATTCTATTTTCCTTCTTAGAGTGTGATATAAAGGATTTAACGGTCGAAATTTAATTTTGACATGTAAAATCAAATCCGACATATTCCAAATGATGTGTTGATGTTTTTGCTCTAAACATATATATTATTCATTCAAAGTTTGCCCGATATTATTCTTGAGATTTGCCGATTTATTTGCTATGTAATCTAAGAAATATGACGATATTTATGTTGAAGAATTTAAAACCTAATGAATTCATGACGGGAAAAGCAGTCAATCAAGCTTTATTTGCAGATTATATCAATGACAATAAAAATACTCTCTAATTTTGCTATATTTATATAAATCATGACAAATTCTAGTCAAATTATTGCAATTTTGAGCTCAAACTTTTGGAATATTTTGTATTAGTGGATTGGAGATCAGAGACGATATAAAAGCGAAAACTGAACAAAATTTTTGAATTGAGGGAGAAATTATCGTCATTCCAGCTCTGTGGAAACTTGTTGTAGCGAATGAATCCCAATGGACAAGGAAAAGACATGAATGGAATGATGCAAAACAACCAGCAGATTCCATACGGCTACAACTTCCAGTATCAGATGTTCAGACAGCCGGAGATGAATGGAATGAATTATCAATATTTTTACCAAATGAATCCCCAGTTTCAACCACAACAACAGTACCTCCAACAACAACAAAAACAGCAAATGCAGCAACAACAAAAGCAAATTTCGACACCTGACCAGCAAATGTATCAAATGCAGCCACAAACTCCTCAGCAAATGCCACAAATGCAGCAGCAACAATACATGAACACTCAAAGTATGATGCAGAGGCAATTTACGCAAATGCAAATGCAGAATCAGCTGCAATCGCAAATGCAGCAGAATCACATGAACCAAAATAGGCAGCAGATTATGTCCCCCTCCACGATGACACTGCATCAGATGGCAGCGTATAAGCAATATCAGCAAATAATGCATAATCAATATAATCAACCACAGAAAATTTCGACACCACCGCAAAATCTGCAGCCACAAATAAAGCCAATGGTTCCAACACCTCAAATACAACCTCCTATACTGCCTACTCCTGTCCCAGCACCACCAGTACAGTCTAAAAAACAAAAACAACCGAAGCAAAAGAAAGAAAGGAAGAAAAAGAAATCAAAGAATGCTGATGACGATGACAGCGATGCGGACTTTGGAAACGATGCTTTTTCAAGCACTTTTGATAAAATACCAGAAGAATTCATCGAAAAGCGAACAAGCAGCAGAAAAACAAACCAAGTCAGTTATATTGATGACGAAGAGTTGATAGAGGAGGAAGATATCAAAGAAACTAACGATGATCCACATAAATTAGATCATATTTATTTCCAACGAGAAACTGCCACAGGAATGGAAATTTTGGTCAGATTTCAAGATTCTCAACAGGCGCTTTGTGAATGGATTACAGAAACGCAAGTTATGAATATGCCCAAAGCTCAAACGCATTACATGAAATTTAAAGCTGCTCCAGCCAATATTTCAGTCCTCAGCACAAGAGATGATAGTCAGCCACCTTATCCTGTTGCTCATCGCCGTGAAAATCAAAATTCACCATATCAATTGTTATTCAGGTTCACTTATGAAGCAAACGCTCTCTTCTACTGGGATTACATCTCTCAGGAGACACTCAATAAATATCTTCAAGGTTTGGTCAGCATATCATTAGTTACACCGCCAATTCCAACAAATTTGCCTCCTCCTAATACTTACGTTAAAACAACAGACAACATTTTACGTCCATACCAAGTAGATGGTATTCGCTGGCTTATTGGATGCTGGGCACAAAAACATGGCTCAATTCTCGCTGATGAAATGGGTTTAGGCAAAACTATCCAAATTCTTGGCTTTTTGAGCTACATCAGCAGCATAGGATGGTACGGTCCATTCCTTATCACAGTTAGAACAAACTGTTTCAAACAATGGTGTGATGAAATTGAAAAGTGGACAAACTTCAAATATGTCGCTTACAACGGTGGTCCAGCCAGCAGAAAGATGATGAGAGAGTATCAGATGCCATCTTTAGATCATGCTGGTAACCCAATTCCTAGCAAAATCAATTTCAGCATCCTATTGGTCTCATATGATGTTCTCTTGAAAGATGCCGACTTCCTTCAGTACACATGGCAAGTTATCGTCGTCGATGAAGGCCATAGAATCAAGAACTCACAAGGCAAGAAAAACAATGCTCTCGCGTCCCTTCCTTTCAAGCACAGGATCATTCTCACGGGTACTCCAATCCAAAACTCTCTCGGTGAACTTTGGGCACTCCTCAAATTCGTTTCTCCACTTTCTTTCCCGAGAGATCCACCATTCCTTGAGACAGATATCGAGCAGCTGACAGATGAAAACATCAGACAGATGCAGAACATGATTAAGCCACACTTGATGCGTAGATCACTCGGAGAGGTCGAAAACTCGATTGCTCCAAAGGAAGAAAGAGTTGCTTTAGTCAGATTGTCTGAAACACAGGAAGAAATGATGCGTCTTATCAAGCTTCACTCACTGTGGCGCCTCAAAGGTATCAAAGTCAACGAGGAAACGGTCGATACAGCCCACGAAGCAAATGATATGCATAAAGTTTGCTTGCATCCATTCTTGATTGATGGTGCTGAAGAATTCTACACAGCGAAATTCAAGAACATGAGCAGATTAGAGTTGCTGCTCTCTGTTTCAGCTAAGTTCGCATGGCTTGACAGAGTTTTAACAACACTCAAACGTGAAGGCCACAGAGTCCTTATTTTCTCACAGTTTATCAAATTGCTGAGATTGCTCAAAGAATACTGCACGATCAAAGGACATTCCCACGAATTACTCACAGGCCAAATGGGTGATGTCGAGAAGAATGCAGCTGTTTCCAGATTCGCAGACAAGGATACGTCAAGTTTCGTTTTCCTGATTTCAACACGTGCTGGCTCAGAAGGCCTGAACCTCACAATTGCTGATACAGCCATCATTTTCGATCCAGACTGGAACCCACAAAACGACTTGCAAGCACAGGCAAGAGTTCACAGAATTGGCCAAACACAGAAGGTCGATATCATCAGACTAATCACATATAAGACATACGAACACGAAATGTTCGTTAGAGCACAGAGGAAACTTGAATTATGGAGAACAATGCTTGGTGGAACAATCGTTGAAGATAACTCCCAAAACTTGCCGAAACTTCATAAGCCGCCTGTCGTTGAGTTCAACGTCACAAGCAATTTGTCGTTTGCTGAAGAGCTCGAAATGGTTTCAACTGTTGTCAATGATTTCAGTCCTTCGAATCTCAAACAGCTTCAAGCTCCTCTCGAAGAGAAAGAAGAAGAAAACTACACCACAACAGATGCTGATTTCTTGAACTCATTCCCAGTTGAAGAACTCGATGAACGTCGTACTAAAAGATCGAGATCTATGAGCTTTGATCTTTTTGCTTCAGAAGCCTCTGAGTTATTCATCAGAATGAAGCACACAGAATATGGCAGATGGGCACCAATCAATGAAAGAACAGCTGAACAAGTTCACAAGTTCTGCCTTGCAGCAATCATTATTGCAATGAGAATGATGGTTCCATCATCAATCGCTCAGTTCCCTCTTCTTCTTTATTACCTCGAAGATGATATTCTCGACTTCTCTCTTGATCTTGTCGCATGCGGATCTAAGCACCAAGTCTTTAACGCATTCCCTCCAGAGCACGAACTCGCACAAGAATGTGAATCGTGCAAGTACATCAAGGATGAACTCTCTGACAGAGGCTATGAAACATTAATGTCTATTGAAGCCAGACTTGTTATCAGTGCATGGCGTACAAATCATTCTCCTAATGATATTCTTGATGTAGAGCCAGGTGATAAGAAGATCCCTCCAGAAATCATCGATAAATTGTTCGACGGTGGCGATTTCGATGTTTATGATCCATCAATCGAAGCAGCAATGCATAGAATGCGTTCTGATTTAATTATATCCGGTTTCAACCGCTGCCTTCAGTTCCCATGGTGGACAGGATATGAATTTGCTGCTCTCTGCAGCTCTCTCAGAAACTACTGCTTCTCTCCTGAAGCTGCATTCGAATTTCATTCTCACACAGGGCTTCTTTCCAAGAGCACAACAAATGTTGCCTGTTTCGCTGTCCAAGTCAAGAGATTGCTTTCAACAAGAAGCGGACGCAGCTCTGTAGTCATCCCTCCAAGCATTTGCCATTTCGAAGAGAGCCCAGAAGCTGTCAGTTCCACAAAAGCATCATGGACATGGACAACAATTGCATCACAAGACGCAAACGAACTTCTCGAGAAGATCGAACTTGTTTCAGCAATCAAAGACTACGTCATGAAAGATACCTACGAAGTGATGGATGAGAACGCATCAATGTGGACAGACGCACACACAAAGAGCTTCCTCGAACATGTGATGGTTGTCGGCCTCGATCGAATGGATGATATATTACACGAGCCTCGTTTGCCTTTCAACACTATGTTCTTGAGGAATGAATCATCAATACCTGAATATATCAGATCAACAATCGGTTTGCAGCATTATCTTGATGTTGGTTCAAGAAAGAATGGCAATGATGACATTTACTTCAATCTTCCTCAAGTCGCAAAGCTGAAGTTCAGGATCGGTAAAGAAGTGAAGAAATCGGATTCCTCGAGACCAAAGAAGAGCAGAAGGAAGAAATCCTCCGATGATGACGATGATGAACTTGAAATCTCAGATTACTTCATGTAATATTATAATATTATTTTTATGTACATTGTTATATTTGTTATAAATAGATTTTCGAATGAAAATAATGATATTTTGCATATTCAAATTTGAAAAATTATAATAAATCAAATTTTATTGGTGAAACAATTAGCATATCTTATGGGGAGTCTATATTTTAATATTCAGCGTTCGAAAAAAATTCGTGTCATTTTATCAAATTTAATTAAATAATAGCTCTACATAAAAAATTATAAATAAAGAACACAAAATAAATCCAAAATAATAAAAATTTACAAATTTATTTTTTTAAGCCATTTTGAGTATAAAATATTGATTTATACCTAAAGTGGTGTCTATTTTTGATGTTTTTGAGATCAAAAATGATTGTCAAATTTATGCATAAAAACGTGACAAATTTTAATATCACTAAATTTGGAATGTTTGGATTTTTGAAGACAGACCCCACTGTTACAATCAGCGTCAACGAAAACGAAAAGTTCATCAACTATCGCGACACATACCTCAAAACTAAAAATCCGGTCTACACAAAGAATGAATCAGTTAGTGGCAAATTAGAAATTGTCCCTCCTCCAGGAAAAGCAATCTCGCACAAGGGAATCGTCCTCCTCCTCATTGGTGAGTACAGGAAGCCAACAGGCAGCGTTTTGGGCAGATTTTTCGTCAAACGCCAAGAACTTGTTCCTGAGGGCGAGCTTAAGACACCGATCAAGCAGGAGTTCGCTTTCGAAAATGTCGACTTCCCATGCTCCTCGTACAAAGGCACAGCGATTAATATCCAATATTTCGTTCAGGTCGTTGTCACCCACAGAATGATCGATTATAAGATTGAGTCGCCTTTTGATGTCATCATTTTCGAACCAACCGACAAAATTGTCCCAATTCACAATGAAGTCGGTATCAAGAACGTCCTTCACATCGAATTCGTGTTTCCAAGAGCTCAGTACGACTGCAGAGGTGTCGTCGTTGGTGCGGTTTATTTCATCGCCATTAAATTGCGCATCGTTCACATGTCATTGACACTTTATAGAACTGAAAACTTCTCAGGGGATTCGTTCATCAAGGAGAAGACAGAGCTAAAGACAATGGAAATCATGGATGGCGCTCCTTGCCGTGGTGATCACATTCCAATTCGTTTCTTCGTCGGTGATTGTGATATCTGGCCATTCCCACCGTTCAAGAACACAAAGTTACTCGTTGAGCACTATATTCGCGCCATCTTGGTTGATGAAAACGGAAAGAAGTATTACAAGAGACTGAAAGTTGAATTTGACAGATTGAAGCCAGAATCAAATTAACCAAAAGTTGATTCAACATGTTGTAGTTTGAAACTTTTATATAAAAATCGATTATTATTGTTAATTTTATAATTTTTAAATATGCCAATCAATAGAATTGATATTCAAGCTGCTTTAAACCATATAAAGTTATATTATAAATGAAATATGATCTTAAAATTAAAATTCAAAAATATATGAAAAAAATTTTAACAATCAACATGAAATTACATCAAAATATAATACGCTTTAAATGTACTTTGTAAGTATAGTTTCAACCTGTTCAAATTGTGATATTTGAAGTGCATTAATCAATTCTATATAATTACAAAGTTCTCTAATAATCTTCACAGCATTTTTAACAACTTCGTTTGGGTCATTATCGAACATTTCAACGAATTGGTCAATTTTTATATGGGAAGTGATTATTGTCTTTGATTCTTCTAGCTCCTGAGTGAAATTGTCTATTATAAATTTAAAGGCGGCTACATTGGCTTTTTGTTCATTATTATTAATTTCAATTCTCATAATATCATTGAAACACCTAATCATGCGTTGTTCTAGTTGCTTTGCTGTGAATAGGTTCTTAAGTTGATTCCAAGATGAATTGTTGTCGATAAACATTTTTATTAACTCATCTGTAAATTTGTTATTAATGAAATCTGAAGTTATAGCATTGTCTCCAAGTTGGAAATTGAGCGATTTGTCAATCAAATCGTTGAAATGATTGAAATATTGTCTTATTTCAGTGATTTTTTGATACCCAATATAATCAGAGAGCTTTGCATCGTAAACCACTGCACCTCTGATGTTGTTGATCGCTTTCTTCAACGTGTTTATCTCTCCTATATCATTTTGATTCATAATTTATATGTCACTTTTTTCTAAAATTTTCCATCAATTTTACAAAAAAAAATCCACAACTCTTTGTTGAATCAAAATCTCTCAAAATCAGCTCTTTCTAGTCATAGTGCTTCAGATATTTGAGCATAAGCATTGATATCAAATGATTGAATTGAAATCATTTTAATGAAAAACTAATCAAATATATGTATTCACTTGCCCTTTGTATATCATGTGAATGCTAATGAACACAATTTAATTTTGCTGGAATTTAAATTAACAAACTTTATAAATGAAAACAGATCCATCTCTGTGGTATTACAGGAGCACTTCATGCTATTGGTTATTTGAGCATAAATGTGCTTCAAAATAAATAATTGATATTATTCAATTTTTTCTTTCCTTTGATGCTGAATGATAATGAAACAATGCTCCTAATATGAAACCTTAATTCAGTAAATGGATATTAATAAATATATCACAATCTTTAAATAGAATGGTCAAATTTGATCAATGATATGATAATATCATTAAATCAAGCTTAGAAAGAACAAACACAAAAGAAATTCGTGTTTTAATTAATGAAGTAATGTAGTTGATTGAAAAACTTCATAATATGAATCAAAAAAAATGAAAATTGTCACTTTTCTTGATGTGATGATTACTTTCTTATATGGAGTCACTCGATGAATGGAGAACGAAATCTTTGGATCTCTTCGCGGAACTTAGCATTCTCGAAAAGAAGCGCAATGACCTCTCTCAGACACTGTTCCTATTGGAGCTTCAAATAGAAACGAATTTACTGAAGAGGGAGAAATTTTCTGGGTATCAATCAAGAAACAAAGCAACCGAAACGAAAGCGCCAGTAAAAGTCCCGGAAATTAAGAAGTCTGATATCCAAAACGACTTAAATATTGCGAAAAATAACTTATCTTCAATTCTTTCAATAATTGACGAGAAATTGAAGAGATACATGGGTTCAAACACTTCTGGAAGTGATTCACCAATACAAACAACACAAATACAAGAAGTTTGCAACAAAAATTTCGATGAAGAAGATTTGACTTCAAATCTTGCCAATTACTCACAGATATTGAAGAGAAACGCTATATTAGCAGACAAAATCAAACAAGATGAAGACAAACTCAATCATCTGAAACAAGTTGAGAAATCAATGCTTGATTTGGCTCAACACATGATTGACAACAACCCGAGTCTTCGCATATCCGATGTCAATGAGCTTTATCATGAGAAATTCGAAATAAATCGATTTTCGATTTCTAATCGGCAATTTTATATAAAAGCTTAATAAATGAATCTATAATAATTTTCTTCTGATTTAAATTTGAGAAATCAAACAACATTAAGTCAAATAGATAAATGCAAAAAATAAAAGCGAATAAACCGCATTATCATGAGCTATCACATAAATACGAGGATCTCATTCATGTGGATGATATGATTTTCAATCTCAAGCAAGAAGAAAGCGCGAATTTGGCAGAAAATATTATTAGAATAAAAGAAAAAAATAAATGGGATGTCACAGCCATATACAGGCTTATCTCAATTGCATGTGAATGCAATCTTCGTTCTATTTCGGAATATTGATATAATTATCAAATTAAACCTCACAGAGCAGAATTAGAGCCCACACTTGAACGCCTTTATGGCATCAAATATGCAGATTACAGGAGCTGTAATGAAGAAGCATTTAAACAAGAATTTGAATTATATGATGAAGGAACAATTATGCACTGCATTTTTCATGATGATGTCAATAAATTGGCAACTGTATCGCCGATTAGGCAAATCTTCAGAAAGAAAATAGATGAATTTTCATTATTAGAATGGCGTTGTAAATATGGATCTATCAATTGTTTTCAAAAATGGGTGCAACAAAAACAAAAAGTGTTTAGATCAAAGTTTTCTTGAAAAAAATATTCAAATTATAGAAGAATGTCTTAAAACTATCAGACATCGAATCAATGAGAGAAATATAACTTTGAATATCTCTTTTCATACATCAAAAGTTTACAGCAACAATATCATTAGAAGCTATCAATGAATTTCAGAATTTGAAGGCTTTATTTTACTATAATTTTAAGGATCACTATGGGCCATATAATGATGTTGTTTCATTTGGAATTCCTGCTTTAATTAATGAACTTATTGAAAATGGAAAACATCTTAAGGAATTTATTGCTTTAAATCGCAGGAGAAGAGAGGTTGCCCTTCATTTGTATAATCTTGGAGTAACAAATATTTCTTAGCATTAATTTGTCAGAATAAATGATAGAGATATGATATCTGAACTCATGAAAGTCGGAATGAATATTGAAGAACGAAATAGTGATGGGCAAACACCAATTTTCACTGCTATTCAATATGATGCTTTTCTAATTGAATCTGAAGCCAATCTTGAAGTAACTGACTATAAGGGTTTGACACCATTAACATTAGTTGTTCGAGAACAAAATACCGATATCGTTAATATATTGATAAATGCTGGTATTAACATAAGTCAGCATAATTTGTTGATCGAAGCTGTTAAGAATGTATACTCAAAAAAAATAATTGAAGCTGGTGTTAATATAGATGCAATCGTTCAAGATGGAGAAACACTTTTAACAATGGCAGCAAAAAATAATGATAATAGTTCAGTTCCAGAGATATTGATCCAATGTGGGGCTCATATGGAAGCAAAAAATGATAAAGGAGAAACACCATTGATATGTGCAGTCAAAAGTAAGCATTATGATGTTGCTTAGTTTCTAATTAAAAATGGTGCAAAAGTAGATGGGAAAGATCAGTATGAATGGACTCCATTATTTTGGTCAATTTCAGAATATGATTTAGACTCTTTTTATCCACTTATTACTGCCGGAGCCGATGTTAATGCGAATGATAACTAAAGAAGAACTCCTTTGCAAATGGCAGAGTTCATTAGATGTAAAATGCTTTCTAAACTGATTGACCACAGCGTAGATATCAATCATAGAAATGATGAAAATGATTCTGCTCTGGTAATTGCATTAGATATCAATCATAATATTATGAAATTAGTTCAGGCTGGTGCTGACATAAATATTGATGATGATAATGGAGCTAATCTTCTTTTTGGGCAACCAGCTAGAATCAATCATGTTGATCAAATAGAACAAGAGAAAAAAGAACCAATTTATATTTCAGACTCAAGTAGTGCAGAAGATATGAAAGGGCAAAAAGATTCTGATAGAGAAGGTACATCTTCATCAAGTAATTCAAATGGTTCTAGTTCTTCTAGTAATTTAGAGTTTGGATTTATCTCCGACGCTGATTCATTTTGAAATGTTGTAATGATTTAAATGAACGCTAGATGATAGATAAATCTAATTATGATTATTCAAAACAAAAATCATTTTCATGATCTATGATGGAGTATAAAAATAAATAAAACTGAGATAGTCTCCTCAAATGACTTGGAAGTTGTTTTTATATCGGATTCAAGCATGTCTAGTGATTAAAATGTTTTATTTATAAAGGCTAAGTTAAATTTGAGGGCTATTTGACAGGAAATAATGCAGTGTTCTATATTATGCATCTAGATATATTGTTGTTAGAATATATTATTTCATACAGATTCCCAACGATTAAAAAAAACAATTTTCAAGATCTTCGATTAGAAAAATAAATAAGACTTAGAAAAATTAGCTTCCATATCTGAGTTCATCAACAAGTCTCTGGAGAAGTATTATATCATCCGATTCTTCCATTTCATTGATCAAATCTTCGAAGTATTCAAAAACCATATTCTCTTCAAAGAGATCATGAAATTCATTGATTATTTCCTCGCCTTGAGATTTAATGATTTCCAAAGCAATAGTGAATAAGTCTGCAACAGTTTCTATATGTTTTGGATTACTAATAAGTCCAACATCTCCAATTGCTGGGCAAAGGCCATTTCGAAAAACATGAAGAATCTCATTGACTGAGAAATTGGGCAAATTGAACATTATCGTATAAATTCCATATTCGCGTATCAAACAATCTAAAGTATCAATATTAATCACTCTCAGAACTGAATCAATAACACCAGACTCAAAAAATATTGGAATGATATCTTCGTTACCTTCCATATATTTCTTTACGAATTTCAAATAAATGCGCGAGTTATCGATGTTTGATATTAAAACAGGAATCATCTCACAGTTTATCTTTGAGCAAACTCTCTCCACGAAGTTTTCATATGACGAAAAATCGCATATTTTGATAAATATATTGATGACAAATTTATGGCAAACTTGAAAATCATTCAAGAATTTGTTCATGAACTCAAATGTATAAACATCAGACAAATAATGAATATATTGATAGATCGTCGGTGCTTCTTTAATAGATTTAAATGTAGAAGTTAAAAAATACAGTGTTGCATAGCAAGAATGAAAATCAACTGAGAGAGTCTTCAAAGTAATATCGATAATCATTTTTAGATTGGCGTCGATTATGAGATCATCTGCTAGGAATAGAATCCTGCCAATTGTGTTCAGAAGGAAATATCGCATGTTTGGAGTCAAATTTCCTGATTCAAATCTTGATATAAAGTAATCAAATACATTAATTTCGATCTCGAAAGATTGACCCATATGTATACATAGTTTGAGTAATTCAGTAAGAATTTGGCATAAATCTATAGGTATTTCTTGAATATGTTCGAATAGGAATTTAAACAAATTTTTTGATAATGGTAAATAGATATATTTTCTTGGTGTTTCTGGTGGAAATTCGTTTGCTAACTCGAATATTCTCATAAATTTTGCGTGAATATCATATTCTAGTGTGACAAATGGAATTTGAGAAATATTTTGAATGTTTAGAGCGATAAATTCGTCGTTTTGAAGAACAATTGCAATTTCTTTATGCAGTGATGGCCGATTTATAATCTCATTCATGATTTTTTCAAGAAAAAATTCTCGTTTATCTGGATTTTTGACAAATTCGACAACACAATAGTTCGCGTAGTCTTCGTTGTGCTCTATTCTTTCGATTTTTGTTGGTAATACTTTGATTTTCTTTTGATATGAAATTGAATCTTCATTCATTATTTAAAAATGACATCTTTTTACATTACATTATAACAATCACAACCATTAAAATCGATATCCAATCTTAAAAATATAATATACATTATCATTCATATTTTCAAAATTCGAAATTATCGAACAAAAAATCAAAAATTTATATTATATATTGAAGCACTCTTTATGTATATTCTATATTTTCTTCCGCAGCCAAAAATAACAAAAAATACCATTTTTCCCTAAATAAATAACACACACACTTAAATAAAATTCACCCTTTATAAATATTTCCCCTAATTAAATATTCTACACCCTTAAATATACCTATTGCCCCTGATTTTATAAATCAACCCACTTTTTTGATTTCCCAAAATAAAATTTTAAACCCTAAAATAAGAGATGTCGCTTGAAATTTGGGATTCTTTTGTTTGGAGTTCGGCTTCATTTATTATCGGACTTCGCGATGTTTTAGAGCACAAATACCTAAATTCTATATATCTCGGCGCCATTCTCATCCTTTCGTGGCTAAATCACTTACTTCATCAAAGACCAGTTTTTAGACATGGATCTGCACCTCAAATTGTTGGCGGATTACTTGCTGTTCCCACAGCACTCGTCGCTCTCAACTCAGTTCATGCATTTGACGCAATGATCATCGCGATCACATTTGCAACTCTGTTTTTATTATCGACAAGCAGAATTCCCACACTCGATTTTAAGTTTTCTGTTGTAACTGTCATCGGTGTTCCTGCATTTATCACATTTTTTGCTAAAGAAAATTATATAATTACGATCTCAACAATGCTTTTCTCTACATTTGTAATAACTATTTTAATGAGGAGAGCTCCTGCTTCTTTTACTGTTGGAGAAGCGATTATGGTTTCAACACTCGCTGGTCTTCCGATTCGAACATTAATTAGTGAAGATCCACTTATACAGATCGATTCAGCGTTAGTTCTCGATGGGTTACTATGCTTATGCATGGCATTGTTGATTAGGCGTCCAATTTGCATAATATTCGAATTTTTACCATATTATTTAGTTTTCGTTCATTTTAATTTCATAATCAAGTCGGTATTCACATTCAAACGTATCGCTATTGTCGCATATTGCGGAATTGTTTGTGTTGTCTTTATTTTAATTTCAATATTTTGGAAAGGTCTTTCAAAGTTCCCACAAATCGTTCAACGCAAATTCTTCCATATCATGGCGTTACTGGTCTTCATAGTTCCTGTTTCCATGGATGTTATATTCATGCGCTTAGCGATTTCTGGTGCAATTTACATTTTCTTGTTTGTTGAAATGCTTCGTCTCACACGATTCCCATTTGTCGCAACTCTCATTGAATCATATGTCGGCGACTTCTTGGATGACAGAGATAGTGGAGAGCTTATTCTCACGCATCTTTTCTTGCTACTTGGTTGTGGTTTACCTGTTGTTTTCTGTCATGGTGAAGGATTTGGCGGCTTAGCGACCAAAGTTTGCGGAATCTCTGTTCTCGCCATTGGTGATGCAGCTGCAAGTGCGATTGGAATCAAGTATGGTAAACATAAGTGGCCTGGTTCTAAGAAGAGCATTGAAGGCACTCTTGGAGCGTTTGTTGGAACATGGGTAACCATTGTTGTTCTCACTACTGTTGGCATTCTTACTGTTGACTGGAAGAGATCTTTGTTGCTTGTAATCCCATCAATCATTGGTGCACTTGATGAAGCCTTCACGTCGCAGATTGATAACTTAACATTGCCATTTGCGATTATTCCATTTGTTGTTATTTGCATGAATTTATTAAATTAAAGAATGATTAGTTTAAAAGTTTGTTATTTATGATAAAAAAATATTACAGTTTAAAATGTTCTACCTCCCTCACGATTAAGATCACCGCGTTCTATATCGAATTCACTTCTTGTGGAGTCGATTTGTCTAAGTAACTTAGGAATCGAATGTTTGTTCGATTTGTTTGGCTTGAAGACGAAAGCCCAAACAGCATAAATTGCAGCTGCAAGGAAGCCAATAATTCCGATCAAAACACCCTTTCCAGAGTTCGACATGATATCATCCCACATTGATGGTGGTTGGACAATTGTTGGTCTTCTGTAATGCCTTATTACTGGCTTTCCATTCTTGAATTCGTTCTCTTTCTTGTCCTTTTCATCATCCTCATCATCAGAGATTTCCTTCTTTGGTTTCTCCGGAATTGGCTCATCATCTTCGTCATTCTTATGCTTCTTAGCCTCGACTCTCTTGTCTTTCTTTACTTCCTTCTCTTCTGTTTCATCTTTTTCTTCCTTTTCTTCTTCTGCTTTCTTCTTTGGTTCTTCCTTCTTTTCCTCTGTTTCTTTCTTTGATTCAACTTCCTTCTTTGGTTCTTCTTCCTTCTTTTCTTCTATCTTCTTTGGTTCTTCTTCCTTCTTTTCTTCTATCTTCTTTGATTCAACTTCCTTCTTTGGCTTTTCCTTCTTTGGTTCCTCTTCTTCCTTCTTTTCTTCTGGTTTCTTTTCAACTTTCTTTTCTGGTTTATTTTCGGCATTATGTTTCTTTTCTTCAGTCTTTTCTTGCTTAATCTCTGGCTTCTTTTCTGTATTCTCCTTCTTTTCATCCTTGACTTCTGTATTTTCTTGCTTTTCTGCCTTAACTTCTGGTTTCTTTTCTTCCTTGATTTCTGCCTTTGGCTTTTCTTCTTCTGTCTTTGTTGTATTCGCTTGAGTTGTTTCATTTGTATCTTTCATTGGATTAATTTCAACAAAGGGCTTTGAAGGATCGAATTCGTTGATGTGTTTCATATCTTCAATTGACTTCTTGCTGTTGATTGTTAATGGTTTTTCATCATCTGGCTGTATGTTCGCGTATTTAAGGTATTTCGGAACTACTGGAACCGGTACAACTTCTTCTTTAACAGTTTCATTCTGTTTTGTTTCATTGACATCTTTCATAGGATTGACTTCAACTAGTGGCTTATATGGATCAAATTCATTAATATGCTTCATTTCCTCGAGTGGTTTCTCGTTATTGAGCTTTAATGGCTTCTCATCATCTGATTGTGTTTTTGCATATTTCAGATATTTTGGTTCTGTTGGGATTTCATTTGGTTTGACTGGTTCTTCAGGTATAGTTTCATTCTCTTTGTCTTCCCAAGGAATGATTTCTTCAGTTCTTGAGGTATTATCAACTTCGAAATAATGTTCCAAAACTTCAGCTGAAGAATTGGAGTTAATCTGTAATGGTTTCTCTTTGTCTGGTTGCTTGTTTGCGTATTTTAAGTATTTCGGTTTTGGTGGAAGATCCTTTGTTTCAACTTTTTCTGCTTCGGTCGTATTTTGCATTGGATTGACTTCTTCCATTGTTTTATTTGGATCAACTTCACTGAAATGACTCATTTTGTCGATTGGAACTTGATTATTCAATTTTGCTGGTTTTTCCTTGTCTTGTTGAGTATTTGCGTACTTAGGATACTTTGGGAACTTCTGATCGATAGATTCGACGTCTGGATGAGTTTTGACGGTAGAATTTGAATTTTCGTTTTTGATTGTTTTATTTGCTGTTGCATTTGGCTTTACAGCAACTTCTGGTCTTTCCTTTGTCTGTTTTGGTTTCTCTTGTTTGTGAATTTGTTTGACATCTTTTTGAGTTTCGATCTTTGTCGTTGCATTCTTAGCATTTGTGTTATTTGTCTGTTTGTTTGTAGTTTCATTATTATGTTCAAAGAAATTAAGAGACTCGATATTATTAAGTTTTATAGGCTTTTCTTTTTCGGGTCCAGACATTAAGGAGTCGACGTACTTTGTAACAACATGTTGTTTTGGTTCCTCTACTTCTGTCTTGTTTTCATTTTTCGCTGGAATTTGCTTATTTGGTTTTGGAATAGTGAAATTTACGCGATGGTCTTTGTTCTTGATTGGTAAATTAGCACTGTGTGTATCATTCATTCCTGGCAAATTAATATTTTTAACATGAGGCACGTGCGACATATTTAAGGACTTCAATGGCCTCTGTGGCATTTTGTGGTCTTTTTTCGTTGCATTCACTGTTGGATTTTGTGAAATGCAAAGTGCAAAGAATAAAGAGAGCATAAATGAATTTAACAAAGGTGACAGTATGGGAAATAATATCCTTATCAAATAATTTATTTAAAATTTTAATACTTTAGTTTTATTTAACCGGTTAACCCCAAATTTCATGAAATTAGTCAATTTTACGATTCTTAATTTTTTCGAAATTTAATGATATTTCTAACAAATTAACAAAATTTAGACAAATATCATATAAGTTATAAATCAAATTAATTCATTAAATTTTTAAATATATTTCAATCATATTTATTTTAACAGAAGCATCTAATTTTGCAACATTATTATTTATATCAAATATTTCTTGATTATCTCACTGTAATCACCTAAATCTTCTTTTTTCTGGTAGTTTTGAAAAAATAATTAGGAATATTCATATAGTTTAGTATTACTTTCGATTTCTAATAATTTTTTTCAATACATAATGATAAATGGTATGTATTCTGACTTAAATATCGTAGTCATCATCCTTGTCGTAGTTAACACCGCATGTACAAACTCTCACTTTATTGATATCTTCTTTAGAATCTATAAAGTCTGTAATTTTTTGCAAAATATTCTTTCCACTAATAATGCGTCCAATTGGAACAGCATCTTCTTCGATAAATGCATTTGCTTTCAATGTGATAACCATTTCACCAGAAGTTTTTCCATTTTGTGGTACCGAGCAGACCATGTATGGTAAATCGCATGGCGACGTAGGATAATCAGCCGGTAAATCACCAAAATCTCTAAAAATCGATCCAAAGGTGATAGAATTGCCTGGCATATAGTGAGATGCATTCACACCTCTAAAGCAGTAATTCCCCTTCATGCATTTAAGTCCACGTGAAAGAGTTTTGAACCAATTTGGTGCAGCTTGTGAAAAGAAACCGATTTCTATCCTTCCGGACCTAACTTTGTCGATAACAATATCCAAGTATCCTTGTTCATATACTCTCGGTGTAGAAAGGATTGTCTGTGTGAGATAAAAGAACATTTTTCCAAAATTTGACCGAAATTATTTTTTACACGACAAAAATGCAAGTTTACATGTCAATTATATTGTATAGTCAAAACATACTCTACAAAACAAAATGGAAAATTTACATGTCATATTATATCAGTATTCTTTTGATTTCAGTGTTCATGGTTGAGAATTAGCGAGGCCTCCACCTTTCTAGAAAAACTGACATTTGTAAAGTGTCAGATTGGCCATACTTAATGTAGTAAACGAACAGCTTTTAAAAACCAGCAGAGATCAAGCATTAATAAATCAATGACCTCTACAATCAACAGATAATATAGCCACTCAATCAATTACTTCCATTCTTAGCAAAGATCTTCAGCAATCAAGATGAGGTAGTAGAAATGTGGAAGGAAAAAATGAAGGAAATTAAACTTACTTATAAATTGGAATAAATAATTTTACTTATCAATTTTTTTACATGACATCTTTGAAATGTAAACTTATCACTTTTCTAGAAAGGTAGATGACTCGCGAATTAGCTAAACTGAACAGCACATCATAATATATTATACCAATGCATTAGAAATATTGGACATAGAAGGTTAAATATTATAAGAATTAAAGTGATAGTCATGGCAAATTGACAATTTACGCGTCAAGATTAGTTGTCAAAAATTTTCGAAACGATACTAAAAACAAAAAGATGAGCAGAGCTTGGCAAGGGACTATTCTTAATACCAAATATGCTCCTCTTTTTGCGACCATTGATGAAAATTTTATCAGGGAGAAAGCGAATGATGAACATTATCGTGAGCTTTTCCCAGATATCGATCAGTTAATAGATATAATAGTGAATTCATCCGAAAATTCCGATAAAAACCCAGACACAAAAATTAAAACAAAACAACTTTTTAGAGTTTTGCACCACGATTTCCTACAGACAGATAATGGAATGCAGCAATCAATACAAAAATACAATGATAATCTTCTTCCTAAATGTCCACGAGTTTACTGCAATGGAGCTAAATGCTTCCCAGTTGGAGTGGAAAGAGATGGAACGATCTATCCTAAAATGATTTGTCCGGCTTGTCGTGAAATATACAATTTACCACCGCCGTTCCATGATCTACAAAATGGGGAAGCTTTTGGAACAAAATATCTTGACAGATTCTTTGAAAAATATAAAGATATTTTACCTCAAAGGGTAGAAGAGATACCTTACGAGCCAAGGATTTTTGGGTTTAGAGTTAAGCAACATCAGGTACAGATTGAGCCTGAAAAATTAGAGAAATAAACTGTTTTGTTCTACTTTTGTTATAAATGCAAATATCTACAGATTACGATATACAAACTTCCATGAATCTTCATGGAAATCATTACCGAACAACTGAAATCGAATTTGGAAAAAGTTTTTTATTTTCAAGATATTTTTTCCAAATCTTAAAATCACACTGAAATTATATTCTATACAAAGTTTATGGTATGATTACACTATCAAAAGACGTGAAATATCAAAAATGAAAATAACAGTTTTTTTATTGAATCATTCTTTAAATTTGATAGTGGTTTTAATGAAACAAACAGATAAAGAAATTGTGCGAAAATAAGTTTTCATCTTATTGAGCTCATAATTCTTAAATGATAAAAATCAGCTCCACCCAATTTATGAGGGCGGGCGAAGGATACACAGGAAGAGGAGATTTTAGCGAATTGAAGAAGTATTTAATTCCAATTTCAGATTCAGCGTTAACTCAGGACCCACAATTAATCGAACAAATCCAAAGACATCTTGTAAAGGCAAATACAGTCATTAAACGAGAACACTCGAACATACTGCAGCAAATACAGACATTGGAAGAACAATCTACCCACGATATCGCTGAAGATTATAATATTCCCGAACGCAACACTTTAAATTGGTACGATAACTTAAAATTAACATTCATAATCAGTGAAATAGGAAAATATAACATTGCTGCACTTGAAAATAGAATCGCTATACTTCAAAATCAACGAATTTTGATGGAAGGAATGATGGATCTCACTCAATTCCTTATTGACACACAGAAGAACATTGTAATACGCATGCAGAGGATAGTACAACCACGAGACAGAACACTTTTCCTTTTAGATTATGATGCCAATAGTAGAGTTGCTGAATTGAGGCGATTTACCAATAAAATTTATACAAAAGTTCAGATTTTACCACCTCCTTTCCGATCCAACACAGGAAATAAAGAGTGGTTGAATAATATCTTAGATAATATCCAATGCAAGCCAGATATGAATTATTTCACAGAATTGCCGGAAGAGGTAGATCTTTTAGATTTCTTTTTATCACAAAAATCACCATTCTTGCATGAAGAAGGTTTCGATAATCCATATGATAGAGATAACTCACCAGACACTGTCAAAGAATGGATAGATTTGGCAACAGTTGTTCTTGCAGAATACGTTCAAACAGAAGATCAAGATAGAGCAGCTTTAATTGCAATTTTATGTGTGAGATATCTATTTACGCAATCATATCCTCGTTTTTATCCACCGCGTTCTCCAAACATATCTCATTTGAACAAAGTAATGCACAGATTTCGCAATTCAACACCAAAAGAGTTAAATCTTGTATTAAAGTATATTCCTATGGATTTACAGGAAGAACTGACACAGAAGTTATTCACTTCAGACACAAATGCACTTGAAGCAATATCATACATGAGAGAGGCAGAATTAGTCCTCACACCAATCGATGCTGCGTACTGCGTTGTTAAAGCTCACGAAAGTTTGAGCAGGATGTGTGTCGTCAACGAATTCAAGAACAAAGGAAAAGAGACGTGGACTAATGATGAATTCCTTGAGAAGCTTCCAGGTTTCGATGATATATTCGATATTTGGAGAGCGTTTTTGTCGAATTGCGATTTAGCAGATCCAAGGCAACTTTTGACATTTATTCTTGATTTCTCGAAGCTTCCAGGTTTCTCTGCGAGAACGATCGCGTCACTTGCATACTTTGAAGGCGCAGTTGGTCAGCTTGAAGCTGAACCTGATGTATAATTATCATGATTTTGTTTTTGTTTGATTTGTTTTAAATTGTTATTAGTATGTATTATACCCATGACAATATAGAGTTCTTATTCACTTCTGAAGTAGAGATGCAAATTTGGAAATAATCATGGATTTTCATTGACAAAAGTAAATTGTTCGATTGCGTTTTCATTTATTTTTTTTTCATTTTTGCTTTATCATAATAAATACAGGCTAATACTAATATCTTGATTATGTATTATGCATATCTAACACTGCTTAAACTATTTATTAAAAATTTTTCCATTCCAAAATTAGTTCCAGAAAATCTTCAAGAAAGTTTTTATTTCCATCCAGAATCCACAATATCTTCCAAAGTTGCATCCCTACACTTCTCTTAGGATTTCTTGGGGTTTGAAAATATTCGCTGTCAATTCATTGTTCTCAAAAAGCTAATTTTTCACCACTTTTTGAGTAATTTTCAAATTTTTCATCAAAATATCATTATATAGATATGGTTTATTATCTATTTTTATTTTCAAAAATTTTAAAAGAATATAGAAAATATTTTATGAACAAATTGTTATTCACCAAAAATAATCGGTTGATCAAACTTTATTATGTGTGTATATTCTAATTATCAAATAAAAAACTGAATAATTCGACAAATCTTTTGCCATACAAAATATGAAATGTGAAATATGTTTACATTATCGTTCATTGGAAAAAATCATTATTTTGTTAATATACACTCTACTCAAGCAAATTTTCTTTCGTTTTGTAAACTTCATAAAAATCTCAAATATAAAAATAAATGCCTTCGTTTTCAGTATCTTCCCTTTTAACATCTTTAATTACGTTCTGGCAGAACATTGCCATCGCTCTGAAATTCCCCAAGCTAAATGTTCCACCGTGGTTAACATTTCTTGCAGAAAAAATTATATTAACGTTTGTGG
>JALKBU010000549.1:0-33835 GCA_023091735.1 Trichomonas tenax
CATATGTTTTCATGATGCAAAAAAGTTGCCCAAGATATGTCTGTTGTTATGTTAATGGGCATAAACACTATAGATAACAAAGAATGAACATTGTTAATTGATTTAATACATCTATTTTAATGCGATTATAATTGCAATATGTGTAACTTATGGAATCTTTCATCTGTGTTCATAGACAATCATTTCAATCTTATACAAAACTCTTATATATTCGATTTGGTATAAAAATTGTGTTGTATAGGATTATTATAAAACCCCGATATGCATACAATCAGTGGAATCTAATTAAAGAAGAATAATGATCTCTGTAAATAGATTTAAAATTACATCAAATTAAATAACAAAGAGAAAAGAGTTTAATTCAAACAATTTATGCGCCAATTTCGAATTTATACAATTCTGAAAGTGCGCTGAGATCAGAAGAAAAGGAAAATCATATTTGATCAAGCGTAAGTTCATTGAAAAACGTTTGAACATCACGCAACTTTCCTTTTTCCTTTGGCTTTGCTTTGATTGCGAGTTTTGTTTGTCGATAAGGACCTAAATTATTAAGAAAGTTAAGATCTGTTCGAGACGCACCACAACTTCGGCACTTGCTTGACTCGAGCCACCTTTCTCTAGTCAGCTTCCTTTGAGCGGAAACAGCGCCTTTTTCGAGGATGACGATTCGGGTATTTGATTTTAGTTTATACTCGTCAAGTGGGTGGTCATCTTTCATTGTTCCATTCTTGCATACTATGTTGTAATTGAAAATTTCGAGTTTCGAAATTTGAGCAATTCTGTTTTTCAAGTCTTGGACTGTTTCCTTGATGTAAAAATCAACTTCAAATGATGGATTATCGAGAAAGTGCACTAGCAGTTTGCCTGTGGGAGGTTTATTGTACTTGCGACGATATTCATTTATATTCGGCATTGGATTATCGAATTGCGCTGAGAAGATCTTGAAATCGGTCGCTGCAGGTTTCTCAATGTTAAGATTCGCCATGGACATAAATATTCTAATGCCATGGTCAGAATTTGTGACTCGCATTTTTAATTGAATAATGAGTCTCTCAAAAAAAATGTATAATCAAATAACGTTTTGTAAATATTTACATGTCAAAGTAATATGTTTTACATGTCATAATTTATTTTGATTTCATAATTATCTTTAATACCCAGATTTGCCATACTTTTACCAACGATAGAAAAGAAGGGGGAGACACAATGATAGTGTCACTTTTCTGCTGATATTTGCTTGCTGACAAATCGTCCCTGCCTTCACCCGAGCTTGAATTTTTGCAGCAAGATTTTAGACTATAACACATCCTTGACATTGTGCCACCCTTAAACTCGCTCCTTTTTCCCAAGTTCCAAAATATTTGTCAACAATTCTGCGCCTTTTTACAGGATATGAAGCATCAATTCGTGCTTCAGATTGACAAATACCTTCCTAAGGACATTTTCAGGTGCCAATACTCTTTCACCAAATCATTTCCACTCCAAGTTTTGCCCTTTTTTGAGCAATTTTTTGGTTTTTTATATCCTCTATGCTGTTTTTTCACTTAATTTTTCATGCATATTAGTTTTTTATTGCGAGGGATATTTGATTTAGCGCGAAAAATTGCTTCATCTTCGTGTAAATGTACAGCAAATCATTTGCATGGAACTTTTAAGATAATTGGCAAACAAAAATGAGCTTAATTGGTTAAATCGAACAAAAAATAACTTTTTTTAGTAAAAGTGTGTTTTATAGCAATTAAACAGATGTACAATGAAGTTAGCATCATAAAAGAAGGTTTTCAAATGTTTATTGAGAAGAATATGTAGAAATGAAAAAAATATCGAGATATTTTCTTGAAAAATAAACGGATTTTTTTGATTCTTTCATGGTTGAAACCCTTAGGTATACCATGAGCATCAGCAGTAGAAAATGTTCAAAAGATTAAAAATTGAAAAAGATAATCGAGATTTAATGAGCTAGTTTTTGGCGTTTTGACGGAATTGAGGGAAGATTGAAGACTAGTTAGTGTTTG
The DNA here is from genome assembly GCA_023091735.1 of Trichomonas tenax. Taxonomy (NCBI): domain Eukaryota; phylum Parabasalia; order Trichomonadida; family Trichomonadidae; genus Trichomonas; species Trichomonas tenax. The sequence continues at coordinate 2,016 of JALKBU010000549.1, forward strand.
CATGGGCCAAACACTATGCCTATGATCGAATTTATGCCCAAATACGCGATGTTGTCAAGATGTGAGATGCAATTATTGAGAAGTTGACTAAAAAAACGAACTTTTTTTGACAACATAAGCTCAGATGAATCCTTGCCCCTACCTGTGTAGGTTCTTAACGGCAAGATTTTGCATTGTCGTATGAGCTCACCAAATTATCGAAAAAATATATTTTCAAAGTTGAGTTTAGAGGTGCAGCTTTAGCATAGAATGGAAGTATATATGATGTCGTTGAAAGCCTTAAGGGTTCAAGAGGCAAAAGGAGGTGGTTATTCCATGGCACCTCGCACAAGATACCATCAAAAATTTAAACTTATCAAATTACGCAGGGGGGATGATAAATTGGTAAAAGTATGGCAAATCTGGGTAATATGTTTTCATATTCATTTTATAAATTTATATGTCATATTTGATTTTTACATGACAAATTTTAGAAAAATGATAAAGTGCAAAATAAGAAAGGCCTTTGTTATTAGCATTTTATTTGTTGAACTTTTAGGGTACGATAAAAACGAATTCAAATAAATTCTTAGAACATTCAAATTGGTTCTCTACAGAAATTATGCTCAAATCATATCAGTAAGACGCAACTTTGTAGCTTTTGAATAATTATTGATGATGCACGCATCGGATGATGGAAATTGACAAATATCATTTATGTTTGTAAAATTTAAATCAATATACAGTTTATCTTTTGGATCCCTTCTAACTTAGCCATTTCTAGTCTATTGTTAAAGTACAAATGACTGAATTGATAGTTTTGCCACATCAATATTTTTCATGATACTGTGACCTTTTGCTTTACTAAAACTATATTAGTAGACATACATCTTCGATTTTATGATGTTTATTAGGACTTTGTCGATTAATCTATTTTGATCAAAGATGGATAAGGAGATAGAATTGAGTTCATTTTAATTCACATTCTATCATACATCATATAGTATCCTAATTACATCTCTGAAATAATCAGATTAATGGAGCTTTGAACCAATATTGGAACGAATAATATATAAAATTTGAATTGAATGATTATATTAAGTACATATGTTGCATGTTCGCTTCCTGCAAATGCATGGGCTTGATAATATCAAATAAGAATTAGGAGCCAATTTTCAAAGAAATAAAATTGAGTGGCGAATAGGCACCTAATGACAAAATCTTGCCAATCATCAAAAATTTTGTCATCGATATAAAAGTGACACTATGAATTCATACAACTAATTCTCAAAAATGAAATGAAATGACCAATCTTTTTCAGGACTTAAAATATATATTATACAAAGTGTATATTTCATATACACATCATCAGGTTTCTTTTATCTAAAACCAAAACGTGACACAGCCGATCGATATTGAGAATGAAAATTTTAGGTTCTTTACAGGTCATTAACACAGACCGGTTATGTACAAACGCATCCATCCTAATTCTAAGTTTACAGCAAGTGAAGATGAGAAGTTAAAGTCGATTGTTGAAAATATGGGAAGTTCTATGAAGAGTTGGAAAGCGATCTCAAAAATGATGCCATCACGTAATGCGAGACAATGCAAGGACAGATGGGAGAAGTTCTTGGATCCTGGACTGAGATTGGTACCTTTCACACTTGATGAAGATATCTTAATATTAAAATTATATAATGAATTAGGATCTAAATGGGTGCAAATATCTCGCCAAATACAAGGAAGATCAGACACAGCCATCAAATCGAGATATCAATTGCTTCAGAGACATAATGAGACATTAGAATCATTAATGGATAAACAATTAAATATTCACCCTGGAATAGAGAAAGTCCCTAATATCAATAATACTAGTCAACTCAATGAATCACCAATGGACTGTTTCACAGAGTTTCAATATTTTGATGATTCATTCATTAACTTTCAACTCTCTTTCGATGTATTTTGATTAACAGTAAACTTAACTCTTTCGTGATAATATATACGACGATTGTTTTCAGTTTCTGGTGATTGAATATAATTGGCATTGTCTTGAATACTAGATAACTGCAGTAGAATGGCAATGAATAACAATGAAAATTTCGAAATATCATGTAATAAGTTATGATCGTTTCAATCCATGCTTGATATCAGATATTAATCAATATGTACAATGTAAATAGACAGCGATATTATATATAATGAAATTAATAGGATTTACTTCACAAAAGCAACAGTTTATATAGATAATAAAAGAGATTGTTTATCGTTAAGTAAATCGTTTAAATAAACATTAGAAAAATGGTAGAAATATGCTTTTGAGCAATATCCAAGATGAATAAAGTTCAGAATTCTGCAATCTCAAATCTGAAAATTCGATTCTATGAGTTTACTAACAATGGAAATGAAGAAAATGCCTATTTTTGTCATTGTCATATATCTGCAAAGTTAAAATCGCGAAATTAAAATGAATGAACAATTTAGCAATTTTGAGAAACTTCTTTACGTCGAGGCCGTGTCTTTTGCTTCAGCAGTCGCTTTTATGGGGCTTGTTAATACAGGAGTAAAATTTATAAAAAAACTATAAAATTCGCTTTTGAATGTAAAAATAAAGAAATACTTTCGGCAGAGGTTTCAAATCAATAAAAAAGATGGTATAAAGTAGTATAAACAAAAAGAATCGAGATATTGGTTACCATAGCATTGTCGCATATAGAGAATGTTGTTTTTAAGCGAAAAAGGTCTATTAGATTCTGTGAGAAAATTACGCCTTTTCAAAACTTCGAATTATACACGTTTTTATAACGCAGTGTAATTTTACCTTTGAATCATTATGAATGAGTTTCAAATAGTTGGCAAAATTTTGTGCTCAAAAGTTCGGAAAATGATCACTAACTGCAGCGTATATACATGACAAAATTAACTGTTTATGTGCAATGCTATGAAAACATGGAAGTAATTCAATATTTTAAGATGGCATAAAATTATTTCAAAAGGATATTATATTGCATTCAAAATCCAATTAATCAAAAATTGTTCAAAATATTCTAATGTTATGTTACCAACCTCTGATTACATCGATATTATTCAAAAATATTCTATTGATATTTACTTTTTTTTACACTTGAAAATATGTCTGCTGGTATTCCTCTATGAATGTTTGAGCCATAAAATTTCTCCTTCAAAGCGTTTTTTTTTTCAAAATGAATAAGGTGGACAAGGATTATATGAAGGCACGTGAGATTATGGATGTGTGCAAAGCTCCTCAAAACCCCCCAAATTTTCATTCATTGCCCTGCAATATTTAGCCTCCCCACCTGATTAAATTTTATAAACCCTAACTATTATTTTCCCCCATTTTCCTACCAATGCCCCTTTTTATCTACTAAAATTATCCCCTTTATATTGAATTATACCCCCTTTTAGTCAATAATCTCCCTCATTTTTTGTTCTGACCCTTTATTTTTCTTAAAAAGTGATAGAATGGCTGTGCCGATCATGCGCAAATTTGCTCAATGCGCTCTATGATAGCGGTATTGCAAATAGCTCATATAAAGGAATGGAAACAAAAAAAGCGCATATTTAACGAAAATCTTTTGAGATAATTTTGATTTTCTTATATTGTATATATGATTAAAGAATTGTAATATACACATCTAGGCCATATGAATGGCAGTTAATTTTTAGTTTGAAACATATGTTTAAAATTATCAAAGGAAAAAATTTGAAATTGTGAGGAATAAATGGACGGAATCAACTACAATTGAATAGTATAGTATGGATGACTAACTACCAAATGAAGAAAGCCACAAGTATCTTGTGATGACTTTGCGTGCTCTGTTTACCAGCTGATATTAGAGTACATTACTCGCATGGATGCTGCCAGTAAGGTTTTGCTTTTATTTTAAACCGCATCAAAATTTTGAAAAATGTATATACTTTTGAAAACATTCATTTTTTCATTAAAAACAGTAAAATCAATTAACACTATGGCTTTCTAGACTGCTTATGTTTAAAACATGGTATATAGCTATAATATGAGGGGCTGCTCCTCAGGGTCCATGTCACTTTTGTCCGCTTTCCAAAATATCGTGCACATTGGCCTTTTTAATGCCAATGCGCACAACCATAAAGATGTCAATTGAATGCATCTCGGCAAAGCTATTTTGAAACAGTATAGATATCTATACACAGGTTGACAAAATATTTTATGTTGAATTGAACTAATTAAAAGATGGAAACTGCTGAACTCGAGGATCTGTAAAGGGGTTTGGGTCAGCGTATAAATTAATTACAATATTTTTATAGGAAAAAATTTAAATCTAACAAAATTCGAAATATGAAATAATATATAATGTATGTATAAACAGAAAAAACTAGTTCAAACTGATTTTTCCTGAAATAGAGATACGTGTATATTTGGCAGATGACAAATTGATTTGATTAGTCTTCAGATTCAACGCGGTAAGTCTTATCTGTGGTTTCTTAATCAAGTCATTTTTAGATAGAAGTAAATGATGCGCTTGCCCAGTTGTTTTTAATGATGCTGGGTTAGGAATCATTTTCTGAAGCTGCTCTATTGTTGGCCTCTGTGATGGGTTTAGTTGTAGCATGGATCTAATCAAATTTGCGATTTCTGGATTCACTGTTTGCGGGAATGTATACTCGCAGTTCAATATGTTGTGAATTAATAATTTATCTGCGTCTGTGAATGGCATATTTCCTGTTGCCAAGACGTAAGCCACGACGCCTAAGCTCCATATATCTGCTGCTTTGGCGTCATAAGACTCTCCTCTTAAAATTTCTGGGGCAATATATTCTAATGTCCCGCAAAATGTGGTTCTGAGAGAGTCTATAGAATGGCTTTCTTTGATTGATGAGATACCGAAGTCAATTAATTTAATTTTGTTATCAAACGTAATTCCTATGTTGTCTAACTTGATGTCTCTATGAGCTATTCCTCGCTCATGAAGGTAACCTACTGCGGTTACAATTTGATTCAAAAAATTGTAAAAGTGAGCTTCGGAGATGTTTGCGCCGTGATATATACGCTCGTTCAAAAATCGTTCGATAAATTCCATTACAATGATAATCAGGTCATCAGTGTAAATGATTTCCTCAAAATTGACGATATTTTCGTGCTTTATTCGCTCCATGATTCTGAGTTCTTTCTCTAGAATCTGCAGCTGGAACTCGTCTTTTAGAAGTTTCCTGAAAAATATCTTCGCAGCAAAGTATTGCCTCTTTTTCTCGCTGTAAACCAAGGTCACAACCGAGGACTGATGCCGCTGGATTATGTTCTTCAGCTGGTAGTCACCAAATGTCTTTGGTATCTGAGCAGAGCTATAATCCATGAATTTTTTAATTAGGAAAAATAAATTTCAGAAAAAAATCGGCGGAAAACATTTTCTAATTATGTGAAAATTAAAATAATTAAAAATACATTTTCAAACATTAAAAACCGCAAAGTTAATTGAATTTATCTTTCAAAAAACATTCATCGAAATTATTTTAAAATCCGCACGCATACAATATCACGATATTATATATCAAATAATTGACAAAATCTCTCCTTTTGGATATATGCCAATTTTGAGTTTATTATTTAAACTTTGCTAATATCAAAGTATAGACAAAAAAAAAAATTCTCAGTTTGTTCCGCTGTCACCGAAAGCGTCATCTTGGATCCAATCAGTTAGAGGGAGGGCGTACTGCTCATCGTAGAAAGATGAGTCATTATCAAATAAGTTAATATCCTCTATTGGCGAGCGGGGAGGAATGTTGGATGTTTCTATGTTTGTTGGGATTGGAAGAGCATTCATTTGATTTGATAATACATTAGTTTTTATCATTCCGGGCATTTCTGGCTTGGGTGTTGTCGCAACACACTGCCTTACTGTCCACTGTCTAAGTTCGGTGAAGTTGCCCTTCAAAATAGGAATCTTCTGCTCAAGCATTTCATTTAATTTGGCCTGATTTGAAACCGGCATATATCCAATTCTCTGTAATGATCCATTGATAGATGATTTACATTTATTTGTGAGCAATCTCAACTGTCTTGTATTGATCGCAATCGCATTATCCAACCAGCAAACACCTACAACTAAGCAGCGCTTCCAATCATCGTTGTTGTTCTTCACAGCATAATTCTTCAGCATTTCAAGGAGTTCCGAGAAAGCTTCTAATCTTTTTCCTCTATGATTTCTCCCCGACTGCTGAATGATGTTCCTCATTTCAATATACTCCTGCTTATCCTCACTATCAAGTTCCTCAAAGTGAGTGGGGAAATTAGATGACGTATTATCTTCAGAATTCATTCCTGAAAGAAATATTAAAAAAATCTTGAATGGAAAATTTACATGTCCGACCAATTAGATTTCACAATTTTCCGATCAATAGCTGTCACTTTTTAGAACGCTACATTAAATTTCTCTTTAAATATTATCTTTTAGCCGAATCTGTGCTTTGGTAGTTTTTTCCGTTTTGAAATTTTGCTAATTTGAGCCCCGTTTATAATTTTCTAAACCCTTTAATATAAGCTGATACAAATGTTTCTTCGGGCCAAAAGCCTGTGGTAACATATTTCCAGGAATGTTGATTGAGTTGAAGTAGAATTGGAAAACATGTTCAAAATCCATTTGTTTATTTTTGAAAAGTTGGTTTTTGAAGACGCTATTGATACATCGAGGAGGGAAATGTTTTTCCTATCTATTGTATAGGTTACAGAGTAGGTTTTACATATAACAAATTAAATTCACAGTGATTTGAGAAATCTGAATGTATCGGTTTGTATAGGTCATTTCATGGCAAAGCAGAATATGTTCATACAAGAAATTTATCATATATATGTTGACAAACTAACATCACTTATCATTTCACATTCATACGCATAATCTTGCTAAACTATCTGAGGGAATGTAATCCGTGAACTTTGTAATGCTGGTAAATGAGTGTACGCTGGTTACTAGTGTTATTTCATAAAAATCGAATTAGGTATTATGTGTCTAAATGCTCTATCTGTTAATATTTACACTATAAACTTTCTGCTCAGCTCAGCATTTCATCCGAAAGAATGGCGTGTTAATTTTTATTGGAACACAAAAAAATGATAGCAATTAAGTCTATTGACACATCGCAATATGTTGCAAATATATTTTTAGCATATTTTGTAAGACGATTTTGTTGAAAATGGCGAATTTTTGTAGTTTCACAATATTTTCCACTTCAAGGTTGAAGAAGTATGCAATAGAAAGAACTATAACATTGTAATGTATTTGCAAACATAGAATGTCACTCATTTCCCTATCTTTGTGAATTTAAAATAATATAGTACATAACGAATAACGATAATACAGGGCTGATGAGCACAATGAGCAGATTTGAGGCTTTCATGAAAAAAGATTAGGAATTCATTTTTTAACATACCTAATCTGAAAATGGGTTAAGAAGTGATCAACAATTTGAAAATAAACAAAACATTTTACCGAAAATGGGTTAAGAAGTGATCAAGATAACCAACTTGATCAGAATGTGGCGCAGCAACTAATGGAATTGCGTTTGGAGTCATCAACAGGGGCACATTTGTCATGGCTATGTAGGTTTGGTGACACAACATGATTATCTGCCTTTGTAAGCTTCTGTTGAGGAATCCCTGTGAAACTTGGAGGAAAATGAAGAGGATTGTAAACTGTATTATAATTTGGCATCATAGCAAGCGCCGTCTGGTATGGGATATACATTGGGACGTCAATCTGAGGCGAATGGAGTGGTCATCCTCCTTGTTCACCAGTTGATGCCGACAGATTTTGCGTCTGAGGTACTTGTTCATGGAGTTCAGGAGTCGTGACCCCATCCCTTGATATCTGTCTATAGTGGTATCGGCATTGAACGTCGCTGCGATTTCCTAAACACTGCGCGATTTTGGTCCAGGATTTGTCGCCAAACTTCTTCACAAAGGATAAAAGCTGCGCATCTTCCTCCGAGGACCAGTGCTTCTTGCATATTCTGGGATTTAGGCCCCTGGACCATCTCTGTGCGCACTGTGCTCGAGTTCTGTTATTCCCAACGAAATCAGCAATTAAGGGCCAGTTATCCAGCCCATAACGATAAATTCCAGCTATAAGTCTCTGATCCTCATAGTTTGTCCACGTACTTCTCTTCTTTCTCAAATGACTGTCTTCTTCAACTTCAGAATATTCGGTATCATTTGAAGGAATTGGATCGTCTGTCAACTGGATAATTTCCTTTATGTGTTGTATTGGATCTGCCCTCCCCAAAACATGCAAAAAGAACTGTTTTGCAACTTCGAATGTTGAATTGTTTGGTGACTTATTTCCATGAATTTGACCTTTGTACCTATTTTAACACCCTTTCGAAATAGAATTTCGTTTCAAGGCGAAACGCACTTGTGCTACACTTCAACATATTGGCGTGATGTTATAATTTGGTGATTAGTACAAGTATCATGATGAATCATGAATTTTATGAAAAAATTGACCTGGATATTAATATGAAGTGCGCCATTACCCGAGTCCAAATTTTTAGAAAAATTATTTTGTTCCGAGTCAATTTAATTATAATTATAAAAAATAAGTTGACTCAAAAAATTGAATTAAGAATTTTCAACGTTGGTTATTCCCGTTAATCGCTTATCAATGATAATGATAATATGTACAAATCACATTTATGTGTTGATCATTTCATCGAATAAGGTATTACAAACTTCTAGTGATTTTTTACTTATCTGAATATCTATATTATAATATACTGTTAATTTTTGAGTATGAATACACATGAAATTGTGTCTCAGATACCATATTTGAAACTGAATCGAATGAAAGAATATGTCTTAACTCAAGATTCAATAATGTATCATTTACTGGAATCAAATGCTTTGTTTCTGCATGTTAATGAATGAATTGAAATGTTATTTTCAAAATTGTTTATTTTTCATAGGTTCATAAATAAGAGATAATTTAGAGAAAGCATTATTTATTAACAAGTAATAATTATATAAAGTGAGGTATAATATTAGTTGCCTTCCATACCATATGTGGCTGTCCATTCATCAAACTTTGTGAGTTCCTTTGGTGAAACAGATGGGCGGACATTCTTGATAGCAACTTTGAAGTCTTCGAATGTAACAGGCGGGCAGTCAAGTTTGTCTGCTGGGAAGTTTGGATCCATCAGCTTGATCTTGATGGCGCCCTTTGTCCTGGCATCACACGGGGATAACTTGCCATCGATTTCAACGAAATACTCAGCTGCTTCGAACTTCCTGAAAGTAATAAAAGCTGCTTCTCTTGAAAGGATCTTGATATCCGCTGCAGAGTATCCATCTGTCATTAAAGCAATCTTATTAGCTTGCTTCTTTGTGATATTGTTTGGGGTCTTCTTAAGACGGATTTGGATCATTGCTTTTCTAGCCTCTACATCTGGAAGAGGGATGTAAATCTTCTTTTCGAAACGACGGCGAACAGCAGGATCGAGAATCCATGGAATGTTTGTCGCTGCAAGGAAGAGAATTCCCTCCATCGATTTTCCGACGCCATCAAGCTGGACAAGGAACTCTGTCTTAATTCTGCGTGCTGCTTCAGAGTCGTTCTCGCTTCTTGAGGACAGTAAAGAATCAATTTCATCAATGAATACAATTGCAGGTGTGTGCTTTCTAGCTGTCTCAAAGAGTGCCCTAATAAGCTTTTCTGACTCACCGAGCCACTTTGAGACTAAATCAGATGTGGAAACTGTGATAAAAGTGGAACTGTTCGCTTCGGAGGCTGTCGCCTTGGCGAGGTATGATTTACCGGTACCTGGTGGGCCGTAGAGAAGGATACCACGCCATGGTGCTCTTTCACCAACGAAAAACTGTTTAAACTTAAGCGGCAAGATAACAGCCTCTGTAAGCGCGCGCTTAGCTCCCTCAAGGCCAGCGACATCAGCCCACGAAATATCTGGCTTCTCAATAACGATCGAATCTTCCATTCTTTTATTAAACTCATTCTTTTGGTCTTCACTCTCTTGCTTGGATGATTTTCCGCCTTTTCTTCTTGATTTCTGGGCGGCACCTCCTCCTCCACGAACGATTTGGGGAGTTTGTATAATATTATCGAGCTCTGAAGCTCTCTGCGTGCATTTCTTTATGTTCTCGTCAAGCCTGGGCTTTATGCTCTCGTTGCAGTCCTTTTGTTGCAAGGCCAGACGGAACTTGTGGCATGCTTGAAGATAAAATGTTTTCGCCATTTCGTAGTTTCCTGCTTTATCCATAGCGATGGCATTCCTCGCGAGAGTTGTGCCCTCGTTGAAGTACTTTTGCGGTAAGTCCGTGAACGGAATATTTGCAAACGACATGAAAAATTTTGAAGCTCACCGGATTCAGGGGTTGACACTGTCGAAAATTTTGCTGGTTGGAAATTTTTTATTTTAAAAAGGGGGCTGTCCTGAAATAAAGGGGTTCTAAATTTTGGGTCTGTCCTGTATTAAAAGGGGTTCTAAATTTGGTATACCCCTAAAATATAATTCTTCTGATTTATTTTGAGGGGGGTTGCATCATTAAAATTTTAGAAAAATGAATGAATATAATCGTGGTTGGTGTTGGAAAGTACTCAATAAGATTAACAGAATGTCGATATCTAAGCCCTTCAGGCTCCCTGTTGATCCCATACACGATGATGCGCCTGATTACTTTGATAAAATTAAAAAGCCAATGGATTTATCAAAAATTAAACATAATTTAAACAACAACGTATACACAAGTCCGCAGCAGCTCGTTGATGATATACATCTCATTACATCAAACACAAGGAAATATAATGGCGCTGATTCTTATTTTGGCGCCTTTGCTGATATAATAGATGAATACATTGAACAGCAGCTTAAGGAAAAATGCAATTCTTACGATGAAGAGTGGACACAAAGATTGAATTTTGTTATCAGCTCTTTGAGAAAGCACGTAGAGAAAATACCGCACGACCATAGGCTCGTTGAAATGAAAGACTTCAAACTTATGCCTCTACAAAAAAATCTCTCAACAACATCTGATACTGAATTCATATAAATAAGATTCACCAATGAACATCTTCGATGTTACTTTAAAAGTAATGTCGTATTATACTTCATGTTATTGTAATATTATTCTTCGACCAAATTTATTTTGTTATAAAGCTGAATCAAAATACTATGATTGAATAGATGCTCTTTTAGTTGGTTGTTTTATCTAGAGAAACATCATTTTTCATGTTTGCATTTCTTTTATCTTTATCTCTTTGCGATATTAGAACTTGCGAGGATTTGGATTTCTGCGCTGAATATATCGGCAAGGCTCATGCATGGGCTGTGAAGAAGTCTAAGAGCAAATTTGAAGACAATACACTTTCTTTATTTTTATCTGAAGATGATGAACCAGTAAACTTAGTGTTTAACATTAATTACATCCATAGCATTGGTTTTAGATTCCGTGCTAACCCGATTCCAGCTGATAAATTCTTCAGATATGATTTATCAAATGAATCTTTCGTTATTGTTCAAGAAGTCATTAAGAATCTCGACGAAATCAAGTACGAAACTACCGATGATGAGGCAATTCTCGTTGCTGGAGACTCTAAAGCCATTATTTCGTATGATCCTTTCGGAATTAAAGTTGAAAAGTGTGGAAAACTCATTGTAGGCATCAACAGTGAGCAAACTCTACTCTTCCAGCATCATTTGGAGGCCGAAGAACCAGATCAATGGGAATCATTCACAGATTTGATTCCAAACGGTCCAACAGCCGTAGCATGCGATTTCAAGTTCGAAGCTGAAAACCTCCACTTCAGTGGTCTTGGCGAAAGATCAGCTCCAATCAATATTGAAAATCACAACGAGCCAATTCGCTTATTTAACACAGACGGATACGAATATGAGCCAGATTCATACAAGAATTTATATGGATCTGCACCATTTTTACTCGCACACGCTTCTGGATACAATTCAGCTGTTTTCTGGATGAATCCAACAGATACATTCGTCAAATTCGACGAAAACAAGGCAAGCTTCATCAGCGAAGGTGGCTTCTTTGACTTTGTCATCATCACTGGAACGTTTTACAATGTTTTGGACTCTTACACACAACTCACTGGACGTCCTCAATTACCACCAATTTTCTCATTAGGATATCACCAGAGCAGGTGGGGATACAGGAGCACAAACGAGATCAAGCAGGTTGTACAAGGATTGATTGATGCAGAGATCCCATTCGATTCTATCTGGCTCGATTTGGATCACTTGGATAACAAGATGCCATTCACAAACAGCATGCAGTTTGATCCACTTGAGGACATCATCGAGTTGCTTGAGAAGCAGAACAGGTACTTGATCAGACTATGCGACCCACACTTCCCAACAAAGACGGAGTACAGGCAGTACAAGGAAACGCGCAGCAAGAAACTCCTCGTTCAGACATCAAAGGGAATGACATTCATCGGCGATGCATGGCCGGGACCATGCTCATTCCCAGACTTCCTCAACCCTGCTGCCAGGGACTACTGGTCAAAGCAGTTCTTATTCGGAATGGAGTCATCTGGACAGAACGTTTTCTATTGGAATGATATGAACGAGCCTTCCATTTTCAAGAACTGCGAAGCTACATTCCCAAAGGATTGCATCCATTATGGTGGTGTTGAAAACCGTGAAGTCCACAACCTTTATGGACATCTCAACGCTGCTTCAACATTCGATGGCCTCATTCGCCGTAATCCAGACCAGAACTACCGTCCATTCATCCTCACAAGATCGTTCTTCTCTGGCTCGCAGAGATATGCCTTCACATGGACAGGCGATAACACTGCTTCGTGGGAGCATCTTAGAACATCTGTTCACATGACAATCACATCCGGTATCTGTGGATTGCCTCTTACTGGTGCTGATGTTGGCGGCTTCATGAGATCACCAGATGAGCTTCTTCTCGCGCGCTGGATGCAGCTTGGTTCACTCGCATATCCATTCTTCAGAGAGCACTGCCACCACAAGTCACAGAGAAGAGAGCCAAACAACTTCGAAGGAGCGACTCTCAACGCAATGCGCGATGCTATCATTAACAGATATAAGCTTCTTCCAACACTCTACACATATGTCTACGAGTCCCATGTTTCCGGTGTTCCTGTCACAAGGCCGATGTTCGCTGAGTTCGACACAGATGATGCTCATGATAGTTCTGACGACTTCATGATTGGCGACTCTATTCTCGTTAGGCCAATAGTTGATGAGGATGAAGAGGAGGACTCTGAGAACACAGCAGACCACTTGGATGTTTATGGTACCAAGTGGATGCCATTCCCAGGATACGGTATGAAGGGCGACGAAAAAGTTAAATGTGAAGATCTGTCAAAGTACCCAGTTTACATCCGATCTGGTAAACTTGTTCCACTGTTCACAAGCGTCGCCAGCAATACACATGATACTCTCCACTCCTCTGACATCGAGCTTGTCATCTGCCCAGACGAAAACGGTGTCGCTAAGGGAAGACTTTATCTCGATGATGGCGTAACATATGCATGTGAGGAAGAGTTCCTCTACGTCGAAATCACATTTGACAACGGCAAGCTCTCCTACAAGTCTCTTTCCAACATCCAAAACGTCATTCCACAGTTTGTCGCAACAAAGAAGATTATCAAGGCAACTGTTTTAACGCCTGGCAAGGAAGTCCAAAGCATTGAGCTTTCTATTTCATTCTAAAATAGCTTTATGACCTTCATTTCTTGTTTCCTATTGTTCGAGTGAGAGTGAGGATTAAACCCTATTAACAGGAGACCCTCTCCACACAGCGTCTTCACCATTGGTCCTCTCTTTGCCAACAAAAAAAGGATATCCAAGAAAACTATAACAATTGCTGTAAATCTATTGCCAAGCAATCACACTCACATTAAGAAATATTTTCCTTAATAAAAACTTTAATGTTTTGTAAAACTTGAAAAAGGTTGAATTCAAATTTTGATTCGATTGAGTTAAAGTAACAAGATTTGTAATTGCTAAAAGACTTGTGATAAATAATTAAATTTTTAGAACAAAATTTGATACATTTGAAATTTTCAAATTATAAAATATGATTCGGTTCCAAAAGATGTACAGCATTACAACTAACTGATGGATGGTAACATACTTCATCAGCTGTTGATTCCGTAAAACCTAGATTTAAAGAAAAAAATTGCGAAATTTCGCCAAATTAATAGAATTTAGAATATTTAGGAGTACGCTTCGACATTCTAACTTGTTAATAATCTAATTGGCATAAAGCGAACTTCTTAATGCAACTATTTATATGTGTAAATGAAAAAATGAGCAATTCCCCTAACTATCTTTTTCACCCCTCGTTTAAATGTTCGATTACATTCTATGAAAAATTGTCAAATTTGGGAATGTCTCAAGATTTAACCCTTAAGGTTGTTGTAGTCGGAGAATCGGGGGTAGGCAAGACATGCGTTTCCCTCAGGTTCCTCACTGGCGAATTTTCGGCTACAACCACGCCAACAATTGCCGCTGGTTTTTGCAATGCAAAATTAAAACTCGGAAAAACTAATATAAATCTTCTCATATGGGATACAGCAGGTCAGGAAGCTTACAGGTCACTCACATCCCAATATTATAGAGATACGAAAATTGCAATTATTATGTTTGACTTATCTCAGCCTCAATCGATGGACGCTGTCAACGAATGGCACGAGAGAATATGTGAGGTCAACGATGGCAGGATTGTTACGGTTTTAGTCGGTAACAAGTTGGATCTACCGGGAAGAAAAGTGTCAAGAGAGCAAGCAGAGAAACTTGCTGACTCGATTGGTGCTATATATAGAGAGACTAGTGCTCTAACAGGAAAAGGAGTTAACGAAGTCTTTGAAGATGCATGTGATGAATATCTTAGACAAAATCCAACGACCGCTAAGCTTCGAACAAAGTCTAGTGTCGATGTTTCGAAACCAGATGCTCCGAAGAAAGACTGCAACTGCTAAAATATTTTTGAGTTCCGAAATGAATTTTCATTCCGCTTAATTTCAATACGTAATCGTTGTGTAAAATATATTTAGATGCAATTGATGTAAAACTTAACTTTCAACATTTTGTTCATTCAATAATAACTTTTATACTTTATAACAATTATGAGTTACTGCTCTGTAAACTTGATGCCGAACTTCTCAACAGTGAACTGGAAGGCTGACTTATTTTGGATCAATTTGATTTCCAATGGCCACTCAAATGAAGAATAGAGCTCTGAGTAGTCTGTATTATCGTTTTCCGTAAGAATGTATAATGTTGGAGGGACGACAAGAGCATATCCACCATTTAATTTAACTAATCTGGCAGATACGTCTGTTACACCGTAATTTCCGAGGAGATAGTACAGCCTGATGATATCTACCTGTTCACTGCTTCCAACATTATGAAGTGAGGTTGCGGTTAATAAATCTTTAACGGTGGGCAAAAATTTTGGAATAACCTGTTCGAACTTATCACCGCTCCATACAGCTCTAAGGACGTCAGATGCGAAACCTTTGAGGATCAGAGTTCTTGATATATCTTGTTGTATAGAATCCTTGAACTGTTGAAGCGTCTCTGCAACATTGAATGTGTACAGGCTCAGGAATGTGCTACTGTTTGTTCTACTCTCCTCCAAAATCCTGAGAACTTTGGAATCAGTTCTTGAAGGATTAAAAGACATTCTAACGGAGCCTCCACTGAATGCTCGGAGTTTTAGCTTGGATAGAACTTCGGACATTCGGAGAATTCCGGAAGAATTCGTAACTTTTGTATATTCGAACGAACTTGGCGCAAAAATACGGAATTTATCGAGATTTTTCTCTTTAAGCTTCGAGAAGTATCCATTTGGTGGTATTGATGATACAGAGAACACTTTTCCAAACGTACATCTCGCTGCAGCAGTGAATCTCTTGAATTCATTGACGCATCCAATGTGAGCGATGGAGTTGTTCTCTTTGACCATCTCACTGATGTACTGTGCATCGTCGGCATTAATTGGTGCGCAATGCCTGTTTGAGAATAAAAATAGTGTGAATGGAACAGAATTCGAGATTTTAACGGCAACTTTAAATATCTCGTAGTAGTCGTAGACGTTCTGAAGATTTTCAGGAAATAGAGCGTAAACAGAAGAAATTGATGGAAGAACGACATTCTTAAGAGTTTGGCGGTTAAACGAGTGTCTAATTGTTGTAGTAATTTCTGAGTGATGTGAATATGTCTCAAAAACAACCAATCCATCAACAACAGTTATGAAAATGATTCGATCTGAGACACAGATTAAACTTATTGTTTCATTATCGGTTATATTATTATATAAGTCGTTAAGTAGTGCGATTAGTGAATTCAAAGGAAGAGTAATGTCGAAAACAAAGATAATTAATTTTCTACTTTCCGCGAGTCTTGTGAATTTGTACGTATTATTTGCAAAAGTTGCCTGTGGGTGGCATATGGGACAATCAAATCTCTGTCCATCTGTTAAAGGAAAAAGAAGACTGTGGCAATTTCTGCAATGCTTTGGTTTTGTAATTTCAATGACTTCACCAGTAGGTTCCTGCGACATCTGAACGCACCCAAATATATCTGTGCACTCTTCTGGAGGAAGCAAATTATGAGAAAACTTCAATGTCATTTTTGGCAAAAATATAGAAGGGTATTAAAAAATAAAAGAGGTGTCCAAAATAATTAGGGTCTGACAAAATTAAAAAGGAATTCAAAAATCTTGTGGGTTGGACAATTGCAAAAATAAACGGTCATCTTTTTGTGAGGCTTGAGAAGATTACATTTGTAAACTGTCACTTTTGGACAAATTGCAAAAATAAAAGGGGGTGAAAAATCAAATGGGGTTAATATATTTTTAGGGTCGAGATAAATATAATAGGGGTGTGACTAACTTCCTCAGGGAACTTCATCTTTGGTATAAATATGTCGCAAAGATATTTGGATGATCTCAATGAAGAGCAGAAAGCTGCTGTAACTGCTTCTATTGAGGATCCATTGTTCATTTATGCTGGAGCTGGTTCGGGGAAGACGAGAACTTTGATTTGTCGAATCGCATATATGATTGATCAAGGAGTAAACCCTGAAAACATTCTATCAATGACATTCACGAGAAAAGCAGCAGATGAAATTCGCGAAAGACTGAAAACATTTATTGGACCAAAAGCATCAAGCGTTACAACATCTACTTTCCACCAGTTTTGTCTTAACATGCTTAAGGCAAATCCATTCATCCTCGGTTTTGCAGGAAATGACCAAAGCTTTCACATCGCAGATAACTCAGAGCAGCGAAAAATCATTAAAAATGCAGTTAGTGCACTAAGACAGAAAGATCCATCACGAAGAGACTTCTCTACACCAACATTTATTCGAGTTTATACAAATAAAATGTTAAATTTTGTTAACAAAGCAAAAATGATGGGCAAGAAGTCACAAGATGTGTTCGGTGACTACCAGTTTGTCCTCAAATTCTACGAAGATACTCTTCACAAAAAGAGATTAATCGATTTTACAGATTTCATAACTTATACACAAGAACTTCTCCTTAAACATCAAAGAATCGCGTTTGAATACCGCAAGCTTTACCAATATATTCTTATTGACGAATTTCAAGATACTTCAGATATAAATTTTGCAATTTTGAAACTAATTTTACAACAATCGATGACAAGACAGCCACCAAATCGCCGAGTTACTGTTGTTGGAGATCCTCATCAAAGTATTTACAGCTTTAGAGGGGCAAATCCAGACAATATCAAACAATTTCTCGAACTTTTCCCAGATGCAACATCCATCACTCTGTCAAAGAACTACAGAAGTTGCGAGACAATCGTAAAGGCCTCACAAAGTATCATCAAATTTGATGGTAACGAAACAGACCTAATTTCGATGATTCCTGGAGGTTTGCCGATCAAGTTTATTTCGTCAGCAGATGCATATTCTGAAGCTGATGCAATATGCACAGAAATAGAGAAAATGGTATTTCCAGGATCACAAACACAATACAGAGATATCTGCATCATGTTTAGAATGAAGAAAGTTGCAAGCGAATTGGAAATGGAACTATTCAGGAGAAATATCCCTTATTCCAACAAGAGAGGTATTTCATTCTTCATGAGAAATGAAGTCAAAGAGATTGTTTCCTATGCAAGATTGCTATTAGCTTTTGGAAGTCAAGAACCAGACCCGAATCAACTGCTTTCATCATCATTTGAGACGATTTTGAATGTTCCTGATAGGCAAATAAGGGCAAGTGTTGGAGCTCAAGTTAGAGCAGACGCAGCGAAGAATAATGTTAATGTTTTGCAATACTTGGAAATGGTTTTTGCGGATAAAGTTAAAAGCGATCTTCCTAAAGCAACAATAAAGAAACTGAACGAATTTTATGGTGTCATTGCAAAGCTCCACAGACAAATATTCCAAATCAATACATCTCTTCCTACTGACACAGTTTTGGAGACAATCATCGATGTCACAAAGATGGCGAATTTAGATGAAAAGGCAGAAGACAAGCAGCCAGAAGGTGACCTTGACGAATATTCTGAAGCTATTCAAGACATGATCAATGATAGAAACGAGACATTCCAGCTTTTACTCGAGGAAGCCAAAAGATTCCATATTAGACTTTTGGCTGCAAACGAAGGAACTCCTTTGAACTCGAACAAGTCTTTGCAGAAATTCATCGACTCTATAACATTAGAGACATCATCATCAAACACAAAGAATGCAGTAACTCTTTCAACAATCCACCAGATGAAAGGTTTGGAGAGTCCAGTCTGCTTCATCATGAGACTCAACCAGAATGTTCTTCCTATGGCCGACAAGGATGCAGATGATAGTGGAATTGGTGATGGCTCTGTGTCCATTGCTGAAGAGAGGAGAATCTTGTATGTTGCAATGACGAGAGCAAGGCAGAGGCTGTTCCTAACATGCGCTTTGAGTGTAAGAGGAAAAGGATTAGAAGTATCCCAATTTTTACCAGAAATAGATACACAATATATGACCAGAGACATTGTACTGACTGACGATGAAAAGAGGGAAGTGCAGAAGATCATTCAGATGAATAATGATGATTCTGATACTGATTTTGATTTCAGTTTCTCTCAATCTCAACAATAATCTTTGTTTATCGAATAAAACCTGTTTATTATTTCTTTTGCTAAACCACTCCCTCATTATATGAACCATAAATCTGAACAAATCTGAAAAAAAAATTGATAAATGTTTTAATTCAACAATTCTATTGAATTTAAAGATAGTCTATGATACATGATCTAAAATCAAAATGTTTTATAAATTCGATTTTTTGAAATCCACATAAATCAAGACAAAAAATGTTAAATCTCAAAAGATTTTCATTAGTTTTGTGTTTTTGATGTAAAGAATGAAGTTAATCAGCTGGAGAGAAATGGTTTTCATGCTGAGAAATGAATTCAACAGATGTTCAAAGGCCTATTTTCAAAATATCTTCAATGGAAAACAGTTTTTTCAAAAATTTCAACTTTTTTACTTAGATTCGAGAGCTGTGCATAAAACTACGTCCAAATTAAACGAAATCCGATGCTCAAAAAACTGACAAAAAATGAATTCATCATCAGATGAAGAGATTTTGAACAAAGGCCGCAATAAGTTGATGATGGACAGCAGCGACTCAGACCAAAAGCCGGCGTTCAAAGCAAAGAAAAAAGTTATTTCGAGCGACTCTGATGATATTCCGATTCCAAAGCGCAAGAAATTCTCTGATTCGGATGACGACATCAGGATTAAGCCGAAGCTGACACAGTTAGGCTCTGATGACGAAAAAATCGAAGAAATAAAGCGCCCAGACGTTTCAGACTCAGATTCTGTAGATGTAACTTCGATAAGAAAGAAGGCCCCAGTACTTAGCTCCGAAGATGACGATTTACCGCCAAAGAAGAAGATTATCGCATCAGTTTCTGATGATGATTTACTTCCAAAACAAAACACAACGAAAAGCCCACCAAAACCATCATTCGAGAGTTCTGATGATGACATACCAGTACCAAAGAAGAAAATACTCGATTCTGATGATATTCCTCCTCAGAAACCAGCTGTTAAAAAGCCATCATTCGATAGCTCGTCCGATGATATGCCGGCTCCTCCTAAGAAGAAATCCATCCTCGAATCATCTGATGATGAATTGCCGCCTAAGAAGAAATTGATCGTAGACAGCTCATCTGACGATGACATTAAGTTGCCGCCGAAGCCAGCTGCCAAGGAGGAAGTGAAGGCTCCAACAAATCTTTCCTCTGATGGCGAAATCGGGCTTCCACCTAAGAAGACCCTTGAGTCATCTTCAGACGAAGAGAAAGAAGTCGAGGATAAGAAGAAGATTTCATTGGAGTCTTCCTCTGACGACGAAAACAACAAGAAGTCAGATGCTTCATCATCTGACCACGAAGAAGCAAAGAAGCGCCCAGTTAAAGAGTCTTCTTCTGCGGATTCCCTTGAAGAAGCCAAGAAATCATCACTAGCTAAGTCTAAGGCTTCTAATTTGGTTCAGAAAGCACTTAGCGACTCATCTGACGATGAAGCTGAGACAAAGAAGTCGGAATCTAAATCGACAAAGAAAGACCAGAAATCAGAAACCAAATCGAAGAAGGGATCTCCTCAAAAGACAAGGGAACTCGAAAACGACGAAGTCGCTGAGAAACCAAGCAAGACAAAGAAATCAAAGGGCAAGAAGGATTTCATCGATGTAGACGATGAAGAGGATCTTGCTGACAACGAAGAGGAGGATGAGGCTGAGAAGAAGGGCAGAAAACAACGAATTCACAAGTTTCACGTTAGAAAGCACAGGAAACGGGAAGAAGAGTATTCAAGCGGCGATTCTGATGATAACGGATCATCCAAGAGAGTTATTAGAGCATTCAAAAACACAAATAAGAAAGAAATTCAGAAAGTTAAACAAGAGTCTCACAAAGCGAACAAGACCATGCGAAATCTGGGCATGGACCCAGAAGAGTTCGATCGCAAGATTAAATACGCGATGATGATCAAATCTAATTTAGAATTAATTGCCCTTGCTGAGAAACAGCTTTCTTCTTCGAAGAAGGCGATCGACTCAGGTACAAAGCTTCGTATTAGCCTCACCTTAAAGGAATTAGAAACAACCATGAATCCACCTCAAGAAAATCAAGAAGAAAACAAGGAAGAGGACGAAGAAACACCAAAAGAAGAGGCTCCGCAGCCAGTAGATGAGGAGCCACAGAAGACAGCTCCTCTGAAATCCCCGAGAAACGGAAAAAGTGGTATCATCCAGCGTGTCAAGCAGGAGGTCAAGCGAACATCGACCACTAAGGCCAAAAAGAAATAAATTCTAAAAAAATGAAGTGTTTTATGAAAACTAAAGCTGGGCTCACGAAAATTAACGTACGAAAAAATTATTTTCGCTTGAAGACATATTAATATCATCACTGTAAAAGCTTATTCGAAATCTATCGGCCAATTTTTATATAAACGGAAAAAAAATCTCTGTTTTAGCTTAAAACTCTATTTTTAGCCTTTTGACTGTGATTAATGCAATACAAACACCGGAGACTGGCCATATTTTAGATGTGTACATATAAAACAGCTAAAAATAGAGTTTGGATCGAAATATCATGTAATTTATTTCAAGAAATGCTTTTTGTTATAAAATCATTAGCGAATATCATCTGCAAGAGCTATGGAAACCAAATATTTCATTATCCTTGTAAAATAGCATATAGGAAAAGATATCAATAGTTTATTCCAATAACAAAATAGCAATACGTAATAAATAACCTAAAGGGCTTGATATCTATTGCATGCAGAATGCAAACAGTTGTAATGCTGTCGCTGTAAGTGAAAGAATGATGAGTTTATTTTTGCAACTCGAAATGAGCCGATAGATTCTTGATGATATTTATGTGTACTCATTATTAGGAAGAAATCGATCTGAGGGACCAGGCAGCAAGTCGGAAATATGATTTTATGAAATCATTGGTATATTGATTTGCAGGTTTTAGAGAAATAAGACGAAAAACTGCGACAAAAGCGCATGCAGTGATAATAGAATCGTTACTTGTAAGATTTGAAGGTATTTGAAATAAAATGTGAATTTCGAGTTACTGGACGATAATAACCAGCTGTGGTAATAAGATAAACTGTAGTTAAACATTTACATAAAGAGATTCACCTATCATCTTTATTCTATGCATACTGTGTTTTGGGAATAAGTAACTCTTTTATCTCCGTAAATTAATAGAACGATAGAAAATGTACGTTAAATTTCGTGATAACGGCTTTTTCAATTTTTTGATGACAAACGTACATGTTCTGAAAATTTGATTTTTAAAACAATGTTACGCGACACTGGCACATTCGACATACCTAAGCTGAGGCTGAACATGCCTCACAGACTGAACACGAACAGATCTAACGTTCAGAAGGCTGAGCCGAGATCGCCGCTAAGGATTACAGCACAGAAGAGGAACGCGCAGAGCTCAAAGAAGCTGAGAATGATGATGCCGATGGAGGATGGCGAATTGCTATCGAAATCTACATTCAAAGAAGTCAAACCAAGAAGAAGATCTCAAGATGAGAATTCTTGTAATGAAAATACGATAGAGAACACAGAGATAGTAGAGATAGTCAAAAAGCAAGAGAATCATAGACCAAAGTCTCCAATACAAGTTCGCTCATCTCGAACAAGGAGAAATGCTTTTGTAGAGTCAAGTGACCCAATTCCAGAAGGCCCAATCTTCCAGTTCTTATGAATAGTGGATTATTACCATGAATTAATAAAATATACAAATTTTCGGATTACTGTTTATTTTATCACAGGCCGTATTTTTGAAACTCACTACACACAGGTATATATAGATATACATCAGCAAATGATGCTTACGCTTGTGTTTCTGTGTCAAATTGTATTGACCAACAGATCTTCAAGTAATAACGTGATTTCCAATATCTGTTTATTGACTATTAGATGAACATAACGCATAAACAAGTTAGACATAGTAATTACTTCTTCTGATCCTTCTTGAAGAATAATTTGAAGTAGTAAATGATTAAGACGAACAACAATATCCAGTTGCAATCGTATGCACCCGTGACTTTCTCCACTGGGTACTTCTCCTCTTCAACCTTTGGTTCTGTCTTTTCTTCATTCTTTATTGAGTTCTCCTTCTTTAATTCAACAGCAGCTTTCTCTTTCTTGATTTCTGCGGCCTTCTTTTCAGCTTCCTTTTGCGCGGCTGCCTTCTTCTCATGTTTGTTAGTCTCTTCCATCTTTCCTTCGTCGAATTCTAAGTTGATATCGCGTGTTTTCACTTCACCTTCAAGCTCTTGGTGCTTTTCAGCGCCAACAGGCTTGAAATTATCAAAGGAACCGCGCGGTTTGTAGTTGTTTGCCTTTTCGATTGCTTTTTCGCTTAAACCGACACCTCCAGCTTGATATTTGAGCTCTGTGGACTCAGTGTGGATTATCCTTGTGTGGTCCATTTTTTCTTCGTGCGTGCTGACAGAGAGAACGGGCTTCAATTGTTCTTCGCTTGGTACAACGTATTTATCTGGAATCTGCTCCTTCGTAGCTTTGACTTGAGCTGTTTTGTCCTGCAAGTGCTGCAAGAGTTTGAGCTGCTGGTCGACTTTGCTTGGGTCTTCGCCCATGTATTCGACTTTTGTCTCTTTCGCGCGATATTTTTCTTGCTCGACTATGTCAACGACTTCGTGGTTGAGACTGAGCTTTTCCCACGCGGCCTTATCGTTCTTGGACACTTCCACTTGGTTGTTTTCCTTCTCTGTCATATATTTTTTCTTTATATGAAAGTGGCACTTTTCCAAAAAATTACATATTTGGAGTCAAAAATAATCTCAAATTCCTCATCTATACAACTACTAATTTCTAAATAACGCAAAATTAGCCCTCTATCGATTTATTTTTTTTCATTTGATGAATAAATTGACGTTAATATGCGATTCGTCCTAACACTCGATGAACCTCCACACGGGCAATGAATTCCCCAATAGAATCACTCATTGTTCGAAATGTCCGAATCTGTTGCTAATAATATACTTTTTTTACGATTTCAGTTCCAAATATGTTCTTGCCTGGACCCCACAGACTCATTCTGCTTGGAAGAATTGCGTTTTTGCAGATAATTACCTTATCTCAAGCTGTCCTCAGATAAGATGAGAACATTGCTCACAAAGAGTTGAAGAACCGAAGTAAAGTTGTAAAACGAAAAAAAGCTTCGGGTATTATACAACAAATAAAAATAGAGGTACTTTGAAAGATTCTCATTGTTTCACTAAATTCCATGAACAATTTAAATAAATTCAAAGACAACGCAATAATTATATGATAAATCAAAGTGACAATACAATATATTTCTAGAATGTTATGCGAGATGACGAGTCTATATTATCCAGATTGAAAGTAGAAGGAGTGGCAGCACCAATGCACCTTCTCTGATTAGCAGTCATCTGGGAACGAAATGCTCTGGACTTTGGACGAATCAAGGAGTTGACGCCGACATTCGAATTGAATTCGAAGTCAGAGCCGTCCTCATTGAGGAGTCCGCAGGCTTCTATGAAGAATGTTTTAAATTGGAAACCTTTTGGAAAATCTTTGTAAACTTGTGTAAGTGCGTAGAAGAAACAGATTTCGATGTTCTCATATGCCATTTTGTTAATGCCAGAATTCGCTATAATCTCTCTAATGAGGTTAAAAATCATAGCGACACATTTTCTAGAGACAGTTGGAAGATGCTGTAAAACATCGATTGTGGCTGTTAAAGATTCATCTTGGCAAAATTTGGCTACAATTTGCGGGTTGATAAGTGGAGCAGGCAAATCCTTAACCCATAATTTGAGGAAAGCAGCTACATCAAAAGGCGTTGAATCCTCAGGGATCGAAGGTATATGCTGAGAAAGGCTTTCGTTTATCTTTTTAATCTGTGATTTGCTTCCATTAACTCGAAACAGTCCTTCGCTATTTAGATTTCGCTGGATAAAGTCTATAACGAGCGGCAAGAACTGCGGGACACCATTCTGATTCAGCGGCAAATACTCCAAGTCAACTTGTAGTGTTGTCCGATGAAATCTCATGATAGGTTTAATTTTTTGTTTGTAAAATTCCGTTTTAAATTGATAATTGAAAATTTCTGTGGAGAGATTTTTCCAATTTTCATTGATAGTATATAGGAATGCTCAAATATCCATTGTTCTGTAATTTTTTTTGACATCGATTGAATAAATATAGTCATTCATACAGCGATTAGTCGAGAAAACCAAAAAACAAAAACTCCGTACGTTTGTGTAAATTATTGAAAAAATAATATTATCAAATCTTCAAATTACGTAACAGTACTAATAAATTCATCATATCAAGGATAATTTCAAAATTGGCCTTTTGTGTAGACTTTTCAATTATATACACTCGTGATTCGTGACAAATTTGTTGTTTTTCACCCCACGCGTGTGTTGAGGATATAATGAGAGGCAAAATTTGCTTTGAATCAAACTTTTCATTTCAGAGTTTCATAAAATTTTAATTATTAATTTTCCATTAGCAAGCATTACCGATGACGATAACCCTACAATTTTTTTTGGAAAATTATTTATTATTATTCTGTTCTGGGTGATGGATGATCAAATGGTTAAATTTAGCGGCTCCACAATCAAATAAACAAGAAGATTTAGACAGAAAATGGGATTTGATGTATTCTAATGAAATTTTGCTATCTAATGAATGAACAAAGCACCACAATTAGTTTAGCATTCCACAAGACTACATGCACTATGTGTGAGGCCTGTGAAGCGAATGCGTTTGTGTTTACAGACTTCCAATTAGCATTCTACTCAAATCACCATAATTCACCAGCATAACAGATAATTTCTCTAATTACGGAGCTTGTGGAGTAATATAGTCCCTCATAACCATCTAATTCTTTCATCAAATTTTGATCAAGTTTATTATTCATATATTTGGGTGTTTCTTTTTAAGCCATACTGCAATTATCAAAGTGTAATTAAATGCGCATAATTTGAACGAATAGTTTTTAATTCAGTTTTTCAGCATTTTCTTGGTGGCATGGCTCTAAGGCAGCATAATAACCGATATAACAAGTGATACAGACCTCGACCGATACAAAAAAACAAAACCCATAAATTTTTAAGTATTTATCTCTGTAATGATACAAACAAATTATTGAACGTTTGTCCTTATCAAAAAAACAGAGAGAACCTTATGGCACACAAAAAATTGTGAATAGTTACATCCTATAGGCAGAGAAACTAAAACAAATCAGAAAACTTTAATCGAGAAATCAATTTTTTTTAATTGTTGAATATTTCTCGCCGCATTGCGGTGACGATGAATACAATAATAACAGAAGACTTTTGACGCCAAATCAACCACCATCACAAGATCCGCCGCTACAACTCTTCAACTATTATAAACCCGATATACAGTCCATCATCCTCAGATACATGCTCTCCTGTTGCTGGAAAGATGCTTGCTGCAAACGCAATCGCTTCCGGTGCGATTTCTTAACTTCTAGAATTCAACCAATTCATCTCATGGCGCACCCTTCAGCTAGCTTTATCTCTATCGGCCACTGTCAATGATGCAAATGACTCAAGCTGGATATAGAACGCTGCTGGCGTCAAATATTCGAATATTTACGGCTTTGGACGCCTTAACCTTGGCAATGCCATCAACGTATCAGCCATGCTACCTCCGTTACCGCCAGAAATCCAGATAAACTCGTATCATACTTATCAGAATCCAGTAATTCCTTCTTGTAGAGAAGCCCCACTCAATTTCTCGCATAGGATAGGTAAGAAGATCAATTTTGCAGAGAGTGTTTTCATTGTTATTGAGAAATATACAGCATAGATCAGGTCAGCACCATTACAAAAAAATTTATAAAGAATAATAATGATGAAGATATTATCAAGATCGGTGATTTAGTGCCACAGCCAATTAGCCCTATGATACATCCTATGAAACATTATACGAGTCACCTAGTTCGTACGGTGAGCTTTCCATTGTTAAAAACCCTGCTAGTTCAATTCTCAAAGCAGGCAAGATAATCGAGTTCAGTTTGAATCTTAAACAAAATTTGACAAATAATTATGCGGTTTTATTTTACACGACAAATGATAGTGATATTGACCAGCCCTATCTCAATATTGTCAATTTCGAAAGAGCTGAAGATATCAATGGATATCAGACTTATCCTTCACACAACATGGCTAACAAATCAAGCATATATTATGTTGCCAATGTTGTTCTAACAAATGGAAGCATTGTGTCCATTAAATCTGGCCCATACAGTGTTTCAGTATTAAATGCAACATTCAAGCAGTATAATAGACTAGAAGCAGGTACAGACTTACATCTACCATACTGGATTGCTAATCCATATGATAATGACATAATTACAACAATTGTTGACTTTGATATCAATGAAATATTGTATAAGGCAATTAATTATAATTCAGGTTTCATCGATGTATCTATTCCAAATACGAATAGATTCACAAAAGGTGTAATTTCGATAAATCCGATTTCATGTACCAAACCAAATCCATGTTAGTCCTTCATTCAGGCCTTTGTTATTGGACAAGATATAAATGAGAATATTTCGCATATTAAATTTAATCAATCGTTTTGCCCTGAAATTTTAGGATTAGATTATCAGTCGTCAAGACCTCCAGTAACAATTCCATTTACGAAATTGACTCCACACACAGCCCCTCCTCTAACTATAATACCAACAAAAGATACAGGAAACGTTGAGACTGGAAATAATAAATTCAAGCCATCTTTTAATGACAATTATAGTTATATTCTCTATTCTCACAGTTCTCATCATAATCGGAGTTCTATTCCTCATCGTTCGCTACAGAATCAAAAAGCGAGAGTTGAGCACACAGTACAAGCCAGACGTGTCTGATGCACCAGAGGATGTCCTATAGACTACATTTTGTTTTTTGTTTTGTTCCTAAAATATTTGTTCATGTTTATTTTTTTGAATTAGTTATTTCAATTTCTGAAGTTTACAAAATTTCTTCGATGGCAATTTTTATAACAATCGCAGGCCAAAACTGAAGTATGTTCATGATCTGTAGGTTGCATAGGCTCTAACCGTGAAATATCTAAGACTAATTTTTGAAATAACCTTGAGCCCAAAATTCAACAAGAATTGAGCCAGTTCGAATGAAAGGGCAGAAAGAGCTAAGTTATTAAGACAAATAGAAACAAGAGCAATCTTTATTTTCAATTCTACAATTTTTATTCTACATAACATTCAGCTATTTTTAAAAAGAAGCTCATATTCGATTGAGCTTCCGAAGAATTCGGAGAATCCCAAATCTGCTTCAACCGAGCAAAAGATTTTGTCTAACATCTTTGTTATGATTACTTCGTCTGTTGAATCATCGCTTGTACTGTATGATTCATCGACTTTAACCAACTTGTTGTTCTTCGATCTTCTTTCGAATTTCATATCTTTATGTTGAATACCATGATATTTTGTAAGTGCCTTATGCCATCTATTCTTGATGCTGTTTCCATTTCTGCCTGGGAGGAAATGAGAAATAGCAACCCATTTTGGTCCAAACTCTTTGTACTTCTCAACGATAATTTTATCTTCTTTGGCTGTCCAGTTCTTTGTTGATGTATCGCAGTAAAGATATGTGTTGTATCTGTCTCTGCACTGTGTTCCTGTTCTTCCTGGTAAGTGTTTAGCAACAGCTGCCCATGGTGTGATGTGCTTAACTTCAACGAGCTCCTTGATGAGTGCATCCTCCTCTGGAGAGAATCTCTTTCCCTTCATGCTTCCTGCCTTGATACGCATCGCTCTGTGTTGCAACTTCTAAAAATGTCAAAAGACGATAGCACACTTTTGTCCGACACTCCACAAATTGACTGTTAGTTCAAAAAATTTGCCAATCTTTCTGAATTCTTAGACTAAAATGCAAATTGAACACTATGTTTAGAAGAGGAATGCGATAATGTTTCTCCAACTATTTAACTTTAAATCAGGGTTCCTGAAATTTCAAAAGTATTCAAAAAAGATTGAGAAGGATCCACCAGATTTGGTGAAATAGCTCAATTATATGGCGATATGAGATGTTTATCGATTAATGGATCATTGAATAAATCAGTCCTTTGAAATAATTTTTATTTAAATTAAACCTAATATGCTTGAATTAATGCTATAAGCATTTTTATAAAATTATTCGCGTTTATTTTTTGTTTAGACTCTCAATATTAAATCGATTATTTTTTGAATTATCGGGTCTATTCAATTGTTTAATGATATAAATGTGTTTAATATATTGCGTTGAATATTTAGTGCACAAGTGAATAAATATGTCAACTTTGAAAATGTTGATGCTCAATTATCATAAATATATTATCAAGCAATATTGATAAAAATAATTGGTGACACTTTTTAACTGAAAATTGTTATACTTATGGAAAACTGTTGCTAATCTTAGATAGTTAATCTGATCAAAATCTTCCGGAATTAAATGCATTCAAAAAATTTCAAGTTTTCGTAGTATATAAATTATTTAATGATCAGATTCATTGTGGTTTATATCTTTGTATAATGCTATCAATTATTCATTGTGTTAACACTCAGAAATAAATTGCCCTCACAATTTTGTCAATTTTATTCAAATCGTTAAATATTCCTGTGTAAATTTTTGATCTTTAATTTTATTATTAATTTCTGATTCGAATTCCACAATTTATTTCCATTATCGTTATCATAATATTCTTCATAAAAAGTTCTTTCTGGATAAAATTCACTTTTTTGTTTAATTATATTATGAAATTCTTTAACAGCATTATAATCATAAATATCACCAATATATATCCATTTATTTAGTAATTTCTTGTAAATACTTCGATGCACAACTTTCTTCTTGAAAGTGTTTTTGGCCCATTTCTGCTGCTGCGCGCAGCCATGTAGTGGGGTATAGCTGCACACAACAGCAGAAATGGGCCAAAAACACCTATATAATGTAATTTATTTCTCTCACATCAAATTCAAATAGATATTCACCCTTTGTTATTGTTTTTGACATTTTCCGCTTTACATCAAATATCACCTTTAAAAATCTGACAATCTTACACTCTACAACTTAACTCGTTGCCACGCAAAACAGTAGATCATATATTTATCGTTTTTACATGATATTATAAATCAGTTAGTATTTTTGACAGTATGACGTGTAAAATACATTTTATGACGTATAAATTCGTGTTTATGACATGTAAAACATATTTTATGACGTGTAAAGTTTATTTTTTGACACACATATTATATATTTATGCTCTACATACATAATCTAGTATAACAAACCAATAAAAAATGTATATTATGCGAGATAAAAATAATAAAAATAAAATGTCTTTATTTTCTCTAGATACTCTAGGTGCATGTTCTGCTGGACATGTAGATATTGTACATATTTTTGAATTTACAATAAACCATTCAGAAGGGGCTGAAATAGAGAAAGAAGGAAAAAAGTGACTGTTTTTAAGATGGGACTGGGACAAAATAGAACAACGTGCTTTTCTGACATGTAACTTATTTTTGGCATGTAAAGTCAGGATGTCAAAATAAAGGAAAGTGATGTGTTTGTGCGGGAAAAAAATGGAAAAGTATCAATAGGTTGAAATGGATTGAACTCAATGCTGGAAGTCAAAGAAGACTTCATTATGAGTAGTTGTGGCCTTATAGTGAAGGATGTTATTTGTGCTATCAGCATCCTGACGATAGCACATCATCCATTTCTCTTTGTTCATTGCAAGTTTTTGTTGCACTCCAACCCTAAGAAAACCAAGAAACTCGGTCGAAATTATCCCTTCTTGCATGGTAAATATGATTTATAAACGAATAATTTGAAGATAAAAATAAAAATTTAGCTAAAAATGAATTTTACAAAGAATATAAGGATCGAATTGAGAATCTAAATAATATAAATCAATATATAAAATGAAAGTAACATGAAAACATTATTTAATTCATGATTCATAATTAATTATGAATTTAATGATATATTAATAATTATGAGAATAAGTAATAATATGAAAATAATCGTGTAATGAAAAAGGTATCTGTGAAAAATAAAAAATAGAAAAAAATAATAATTTTTTAATATCAAAAGTGAAAATGTAATGTGTATTAAAAATTGAATCAATAAGTGGGTTCTTGCTAGGGCCTGGCTTGGCCACTCGAGGGCTTTGGAAGTCTCAGGCCGACCTCGCCCAATGACATTCTCGCAACAATTTAAACATGCATAAATATCGTTGTTTTCTTACCAATTAGGTATATGCGCGTTGATGATAGAGTTGTGGCTCGTCAACAACACTAACCTGGATGTATTTGTTAGCCAACAAAGATATTTATGACACTTTTTATAAAGGTGACAATTTACCCACTCAAAAAGTGACAATTTGTTTATAAAAGTGACTTTAAGGTTCGCCAGTCACTTTTTGATGTTCACTTTTGTCATAGACTCTTTTTAAGATTGAAAAAAAAGTCTGAAATAGTTAGAGTTGAAATTAAATTGCGGCATTGTTTTCATCGCTTATAGAAACTCATTTATATTAAGATGTATAGAGATAAATCGCAAAAAGACCATAATCGTTTTCAATGAATATCATATCTGTTAAAATCCTTCAATAATCATGTATATGTTCATGTATTGGGGTAATTAACGTGAGCATTATATTGAGCGATCTGAAATCTCAAAATAAAAATATATCAAACCGAATTTCATAATAAATTAACAAATTTATAACATACAATCCTATACCTATTTAT